>VYWZ01000632.1:0-27541 GCA_008711595.1 Fusarium xyrophilum | reverse complement strand
TGGCCAGTCTGTGGGGGTGGCCGGTCTTTGGGTGGGGGACGTTACTCCTTATCTCTTTCATGTTCACCGACTGGATTAGAAAGTTTCTCTAGCACCGCCTGACATTACCCCGAAAGAGCTAACCATTCTGCTGTGTCTAGCGTTTCTATCAGTCAAAAGTAGCTAAGTTATTTAGCGGGACAAAAGCCTCAGGGGTATCTTATTAAACAAAAATGCTTGACTCCCGTCGTCTTGGTATGAACTTCCCCGATAGTTTATCCACCTCGTTCCCATTTAGCTTCATTCTCAATCGAATTTTATCATACTTCGAAGATCAATGGTGTCTTCGCCCGAAAGCTACGGCCTACAAGACGATTTCGAGCCAGTGCTTATACAGTGTGACCAAGAACGCCCATGACACGCCCGCATCAGGCGAAGGAGTTCAGTCGTATTGCCTTAATCAAAGCACAGCAAAGTTATGAAGCTGGCCTTTGTAGTCGACAGAGTCTGTGCTGAGATTATTAATTGAACGTCTAGAAACACCCATGAAATCTTACTATCCATCAACCCACAATGACTGATTCTTTGAGCGATGCAGCTACTGCAAGATTGGCTCCTTTGCTTGCATGTACGGCACGGGCGACAAGGTCGCGATGCAGACTGGCGTCTGATGAAGGCAAGCTTCCCTTCAGCCAGAGATTTGTGATTTCGTCTCGGGAGGGAAGATAGGCCACACAGCAAGCTGCGAGTATTTGTGAATGTTCAGAAGGAACTGGATCGAGCACCACGACGGGTTTATCATTGTCCGCCCCAGACACCAAAGCCGCAACACCTCCAGAGACAGTATCGACACAGTCAATACCAGCATCCGCGAGAGCGGCGGCGGCAACAGTGATGCAGCCGCTAAGCACATTCATCATGTCCCATTCCTCGCTTCCCTGCTCCACAGCTACCTGGCGGGCTTGGTCTCCTTCAATAATGGTAACAACCACATCCACTCCACTCTTGGGCCAACGGTCTGCAATGAGTGCACCCCTGAGAGCTGCTTCGAGATGGGTGCTCAAGTCACGCTCGGTAGAGTCGCGTAAATAGCCCCTTCTTTGACGAGTTGCAAAAGGTGCGTATTTGACATGCGTAGAGAGGACCATGCAAGGGGAGAAGGGCGCTGATCGGGGTAGAGATCTAGGCCCATGAACGGTGCATGAAACTTTCATGCCTTTACTGCTAGAATCTTGCTGTGATTCAATTTCTAGGTACGCCGATCCAGAGGCGGATGGGGTGACCCCAGTCCGCAAATCTAGTCAAAATATCAGTCAACTCTTCACAATATATGACTACAGTTGCTGAGAGAAGGGTGTTGGGAACTCACATTGTGACCTGATACCATTTGGAGCGCGAGTCCGAGTGGAAACAGCAAACTCGTCTGCTTCATAGACAGGTGCCACTGTGATACCTCCAGGGCCATAAATGCGTCGTCGGTCTGCCATTTCGATATTTATTCCTTGCCTCCAAGATCTCAATCTGAGGGCATGGATTTTACCTGGAGTGGATTCAATTTCATCGATGCATCAAACGGGGCGCTACGACGCTTAGTCATCAACGGCTCCATCTTCTTACCCTTCAAATTTTCTCGCGGGACTGCTTCTAGGGCTCTGAGTTTCCTCCTTTCCATACATCGAGAGAGCCTGCATTTAGTCAACGAATGTCTTCGACAGGTAAAACAAATCTGGATTTGGTTGTCTTGCTCAACTGAGTCGTGGCACAACGTGAACGAGCAGCCGGGACTCTCGATGACGCCGATTTAATGAGGTACGTGACGCGCCGCTGCGTTATCCCACACGCGCAACGATGATTCTTCACACCACTGTTCCCGCGAACCCTGAGCGTTTGAACAACATGCACTACCATCTGAGCCCCTTACGATTCTTCATCTTCCACACGATATCGGTGATGGGGTTGGTGCTAACTTCGCGAACGATTTCAGTTCTTTTGCTACCGCCTTCAATTACCATTGGTAAAGAACGACACAAGGTTAGTGAGATTTTCTCTTTCCACTCTATACCCAAGCCCCTCCATATGTCGATGATGAAAAAACCTTTCATTCAGTTCTGCTACTGAGTCATTGTGATGACTCCCAATTACCAAACCAAGATCTCTGATATACATCTTACTTTCTCTATCAATATTACCGCCGCTTGTTTCGATCCGAAGCTAACTATGAATCAAGTCCCATTTCACAATCTTCTTTCTCTCCGAGTCTCGTCTTAGTTCTGCCTGGCTTGACCTTGGTGCTCGATGAAATATTGGTAAGTTCATTGCGAAGATGTAAGGGCAAACAAAGGAGCTGTATTGCATGATGACACAAGTTCTATCCATTCAACGACTTCTTCTTGACCAAGTCACCCTCCCGCACCGTAGGCTTTCTGTGAGTGCCGATGACTGGTTGTGGAGTTGCTCTCGCGAGTGTTATGAAGACTACAGTGTACAGGCTACTGGTAGCTCGTTCTGGGTTATGAGTATCCTGGGCCGGTCGAGATGACTGAGTAAACTGGCTTGTCTGACCTATCACATACTCCTTTTACTTTTCTATACTCTTCGTCGATTCTAGCCTTGGTTTTGAACAATGGCTAATGGGTGCAGATTCACTGTTGTGATCAGTGCCTGTACAGGCTTTTGCTAAATCGTAACCGCGGTAAGTTACTAGTATCTGATTATGATAGTTGCCTTTCATGTTGATGATAAATACATTTCGTCTTCCAATCCAACCTAATTTCGTGCCTCGCCCCATATCTCGTTGTTCTTCGAAGCCCGAGTCGGTTTGTCAGTTGTGATATCAGTAATGCCTAGAAGATGCTGAACGAGTGAGAACGGATTTGATGAGACAAGAAACCGATAGCCATGCGTAACTGGTGGCATACTTCTCATCGACTGCTTTTTGTAATTGTTGCTGCCCAGGCTTGGGTACCTTTTCAATGTAACTTGAGCTCGGAGGTAATGTATATTTGTTTATGGAGGGCCATTCCCAACCGACTGAAGGGCCCGATAACTTGTGATTGATCTGTACTTACTTGTACTACTGTAAAGTAGCTATGAAGATTCATATCGTACCTAATCTGACAGGATCCCATTTTTAGACACAAGCTGTGTGGATCCTATCGGCGTTCAGAGTGGCCTACTCAATCTACCTCAGCCTCAACTGTCTCAAACGAGCTAACGTCAAGTAGCCCAATCAAAAGAGCCCCTCAGCCACTTCCCTTGACTAGGTTTCGCCCTGGCACGCAAGACCTCATATCCCATTCCCCGAGCTTAGTACCTACAAACTACCTAACTGTACGCTGCTAAAGTATCTTGGTCGGCATTGAAGCACCTTGCCCTTGCACCACGCATCACAACACATATCTATTTATTGCGACGACGCCTACGAGGAACGATACGATACAGTTGAGAGCGACTAAAGCCGCCAACAAACCATTTTGGGGACGACAGGGGCGCTTGATGCAGACGTTAAAGCCAGCATCACTATTTGGACCCTCAACTTAGCCTCATATTCCCTATCTACCTTCAAAGCGCAACCTATTCGATCGCTCTCGAGACCATCTGGTCCCTTGGCCCACCAGTTTCTCCGAAGCAGTTTCTGCCATCCAACACTCTCGATCGACGCGCCGCAGAGCGTCTCTGCGCAAAAGCCGCCAATGCCATCCTACGACTTGCCAGGCTCCAATTCGAAGATGATGCCCCGGCACCATGCCGCCGCTTTTTCGAATGGCTATCCTCGTGGGAATACCTTTGACATCTCCCCTCACAAGTAAGATCTCATCTCCTGAAATATCGACTCATCATTTGTACACGACTGGCACAAATGTTCATAGCAATTGGCTGACAAGGCGTCTCAAATAGGTTCCAGCCGCGTACTTTGACGCCTGCCCAACGGCGTCGCAATAAACTTCTCGTCCGCTTATGCATTTTAGCGGCGATACTGTTCGCTTTTAGTCTCTGGCTCTGGCCCTCCAGCCCCGTGGCCTCGCTGGTATCCTTCGGGCTCCTTTCTGCCGGTGGTGCACCAGAGCTTGAGACAGTTCGATACTACGACTTGACCACCGTCCAAGGCACTGCTCGTGGCTGGGAACGCGAAGAGCGCATTCTATTATGTGTACCACTCCGTGATGCCGAAGCGCACTTGGGAATGTTCTTTTCTCATATGCGCAACCTCACATATCCGCACCACTTAATCGACCTGGCCTTTCTTGTGTCCGATTCCAAAGATAATACTCTGAAGGTTCTTTCTGAGAGTTTGGAGGCCATTCAAGCCGACCAGGATCCTAAGCAACCATACGGGGAGATCTCAATCATTGAGAAAGACTTCGGGCAGAAGGTCAACCAGGATGTTGAAAGTCGCCACGGATTCGCTGCTCAGGCCAGCCGACGAAAGCTGATGGCGCAAGCCCGAAATTGGCTTCTAAGCGCAGCTCTGCGGCCGTACCACTCCTGGGTTTATTGGCGTGATGTAGACGTTGAAACAGCACCTTTCACCATTTTGGAGGATCTCATGCGACATAACAAGGACGTCATCGTTCCTAGTAGGTTTACCTGAAGTAAAAATGTTTGAAGATGAACCCCAATTTCTAACTTCTGTCCAGATGTTTGGCGACCGTTGCCCGACTGGCTTGGCGGTGAACAGCCCTACGATCTGAACTCATGGCAGGAGTCTGAGACAGCTTTGGCCCTCGCCGACACACTCGATGAAGATGCTGTCATTGTTGAAGGTTACGCCGAATATGCCACATGGCGTCCTCATTTAGCGTACCTTCGTGATCCTTTTGGTGATCCCGACATGGAAATGGAAATTGATGGTGTTGGTGGTGTCAGTATTCTGGCAAAAGCCAAAGTCTTCCGATCTGGTGTTCACTTTCCAGCCTTCAGTTTCGAGAAGCACGCCGAGACGGAAGGGTTCGGCAAGGTATGAAATCAGTTACCCTACCAAAACGGTCATCATTAACATGTATAAAACAGATGTCCAAGAGAATGGGGTACTCAGTCATTGGTCTACCTCATTATACCATCTGGCATTTGTATGAGCCTAGTGTGGATGATATCCGCCATATGGAGGTGAGTATCCCTCTACTATAGTAAACAAAAATTCTTGTATACTGACATCGAGTACAGGAGATGGAGCGGGAACGACTTGCCCGGGAAAAGCAGGAGGAAGAGAAGAAAAAGAACCAACAAAAGATCAAAGAAGAGTATAGTGACACCCGGAATGAGTGGGAGAAGGATAAGCAAGAGATGCAGAATCTGGCAGCTCAGCCAAAGCTCGTCAAAGACACACAGAAAGCTCCCAGCCGAGATGGGTTGGCCCAGCCCCATAATCAACAACCTGGTTCTGGTGACCAAGCCAGGGCGGGCTCGGGTAATGCCGCTCAAGGCGACATCAAAGCGCAAGTGGTCAAGCAAGAGGGTAACGCAGCAAGACAAGAAGGCAAAGCGGTTCCAGAGGGCGACAAACGAGCTGCTGTTGGTGCACAAGATGTGCCCCAAGCCAACCCAGGGGCCGCTCAACGAGTCGGTAATGCGGCTGCTTGAAGAAATTCCGTTGATATCTTCTCTTGTCTTGTTTCCTTGATCGCATACGATATCTACTTGCTGTATAATAGGATGGATGTCATCGGAGTCGTTGGTTGTGAGTTTGTACTCTTAGGCGGAGAACGGCAGACAATTAAAAGGTGTGGCCATTGGTAGATCGCATTGGCGTTTGGTTGGGAAGGACTACTTGTTACCAATATCAAAGAAGATAAAAAATCATACGCCTTAATGATTACCTACTATACTGTTGTGGATAAACATGAAGAAAAATAGTAATAAAGCATACTGACTTTGGTTTAATGTCAGGCAGGATTTAATTAATCAATATTTACAGGATATGGCCTCATTTAAGTAGAGCTTCCCGAAAGACTTACTTAGAAGAAATGTGTTAGTATCCTCGTAGACTCTTGATGCATTCGTGCAATCCCTGAATTGCCGCATCTTTATAGATATGAAAGCTTGTAAATGAATCCCTTTTCGCATAGGTAGGTAACTGTAGGTACATAGTACCTATACGGTTCCTTACCTGCCCAAGGACGCCATTGGAGTTTGGGTCCAAGCTTAGGTAGGCTTAAAGGCAAAGACCGACGTTCCTGACATTTTCTGTTGCGACTCAAAATCGATAATGTTAGGAACGAAATCGGACTGAATATTTTATTGTTTTGAATATTAATTCCAAAAAAGATTCTCATTCAGCCTCCAGCCGTGCATGTATTTCAAGAGGGCCAGGTCAGATAGCAGCTGGCCAATTAGCGTGGGTATAATAGGGCGACACCTGGAGAAGGACAGCGCGCAGTTCCTAAGATCTTGGCATAAAGTTAAGTGGTACCTTGCTTTAGCTACCTCACCTTAGTAAGGTAGGTAGGTAGGTATCTTAGCCGTGGGAACGCTACGTTGCGACTCTGTCTTTATCCAACCTCTCAACTCTCTCGAGCAAACTCGACCACAAACGATTCCCCTTTTTCGTTTCGCTGGAGACGTGGTACTTCGTCCGAGTAATCTCCCTTTCGCTTTGTGTTCGATTTCTACGATACTTCGGACCTCCCTCAGCCATCCCCGAATTTGGGTCAACCATTGAGTCGCAAACCTCCACCAACGATTACGAGGCTGCAGTATCATGAGTCGCGATGAACAACCGCCTCTGACTATGGAGAGTCCTAGGCCGTCGGGAGTTTCGAGTTTCGAGGACCGCGCACTCCCTGTACGGATGCAGTATCGAAGCCGACCGGTGTCCGTCGCAGTTGACCCCGTGTCGCTTGTCATTTCGGAGTGTATCTCCATAACTTCTGCTATCCAGAAGCATGCTCGCTCTCCACATTCTTCTGTTTCTGCTATTCTTGGTGGAAGCCCGAACCCCGTACAGCTTGGGCCTCCCAGTCCTTCACCACGCGGACGAAGCAAGAGCCCCGCGGCGAGTATCAGCGGTGATGCTTCCCATGATGGCCTTACCAATCGCTGGGGTCTTCGTGGGCAGAGGGGAAAGAGCATGCAAGATGACCCCATGATTGCTGGCTTTGGCCAACTAAGGCATGAGCTTGCCGGTGTTAAAGGTATGATTGGCCAACCAGCCAGTCGCCATTACTCCTTTCTTCACCCATGATGGCTGACATTTCCCTTCCAGATATCCGATCATTCGACGCCCCTGCGATCCTCGCCCCGTTCCTCCACGTTATCCAAACTAAGGGTACCGCGGCCCCGATCACAATTTTAGCCCTAGGTGCTTTAAGGAAGTTTCTGGCCTATGGTTTCATCTGCCCCGAATCACCACGGTTTGCATTGGCCATGCAATCACTGTCAAGTGCCGTTACACATTGTCAATTCGATATCAGTGATTCAGGTCAAGTCGAGGTTGTTCTTCTCATGATTCTGAATCTGATGGAGGATATGATGTCTGGTCCGGGTGGAGATATTCTGAGCGACGAGAGCGTTTGCGACATGATGGGCCGTGGCCTTGCCATATGCTCACAGCCTCGTTTCTCCCCCGTTTTGCGCCGAACTGCTGAAGCCTCCATGGTGAGGATGTGCCAAATCATATTCGAAGACGTTAAACACCTCGAGGTTGAAGCTGGCGATGACACAAACGCCTTGGATCAGCAAGCTGATGACGACCGCGATAGCGTCAGAATGGAAAACCCCGCTCCCGAAGCAGGAGGACTGTCTGCCGAACCTGAGAGCAACCCCGAACGCAGCAGTAGGGACACCACGGCCACTTCTGATACGGCCCTGGCAACTACAAGCGATGCGACAGAGGAGACGGAGTCTGTGGATCTTAGGCCGTACTCCCTCCCGTCTGTTCGTGAATTATTCCGGGTATTGGTGAACTTCCTGGACCCTCAAGATCGACAGCACACAGATACAATGCGGGTTATGGCATTACGGATTATTCACGTCGCCCTTGAGGTTGCTGGGCCCTTTATTTCTCGACACCCTGCTTTGGCAGGTATTGCTGAGGACCGATTATGCTGTTATCTGTTTCAGCTAGTAAGGTCTGACAACATGGCCATTCTCGAGGAGTCGCTAGTTGTTACCGGTACGCTGTTAGCCACTTGTCGTGGAGTACTTAAGTTGCAACAGGAGCTGTTCCTATCTTACCTGGTAGCTTGTTTACACCCAAAGGTTGAGATACCTCGCGAGCCCGGTATCGACCCTTCTCTCTATGCTGGCATCCCACAGACGCCCAAACTGGTCAAACCTTCACAATCATCACAGCCCAACAGTGGCCGATCGACTCCAGTCCCTGTCAAAGACCGTCAAAAGCTTGGTTTGGAGGGTGGATCGCGGAAGCCAGATGCGCGCCAGGCTATGGTAGAAAGTGTTGGGGTCTTGTCGCGCATGCCGACATTCATGGCGGAGCTCTTCATTAATTACGATTGCGATGTTGACAGGGCGGATCTCTGTGAAGACATGATTGGGCTTCTTTCCAGAAATGCTCTCCCTGATTCTGCAACCTGGAGCACCACAAGCGTCCCTCCGCTCTGTCTTGATGCTCTGCTTCGATATGTCCAATTTATTGCAGAAAGACTTGACCAAGATCCCACCCGTGGAGACTTTCCTGATCCTGCGACATTAAGGGAGCAACGGCGAAAGAAGAAGATTATTATCAAGGGAGCAAGCAAGTTCAACGAGAAGCCAAAGGCAGGTCTGGGCTATCTGGAAGCACAGGGCATCATTAAGGACGCCACAGATCCTGTTGCTGTTGCCAAGTTTCTCAAAGGCACTTCACGGGTCAATAAGAAGGTCCTTGGCGACTTCATATCTAAGAGAGGCAATGAAGAAATTCTCGGAGCTTTCTTGGACCTTTTTGACTTTTCTGGTAAGCGAGTTGACGAGGCACTCAGACAATTCTTGGAGTCATTCCGACTCCCTGGAGAGGCGCCCTTGATTGCTACGATCGTGGAAGCCTTCTCCGAGAAGTTTTGCTCCCACGACACTACTGGCGAGGTCGCAGACAAAGATGCAGTTTACATCTTGACGTATGCTATCATCCTGTTGAATACCGATCAACATAACCCAAACCTGGACGCCAAGAAACGCATGACGTTGGAGGATTTCGCAAGAAACCTCAGGGGAACCAACAACGGCCAAAACTTTTCTCCCGAGTACCTGCAGACTATCTACCAGTCCATCAAGTCCAACGAAATTATCCTGCCCGATGAACATGACAACAAGCATGCCTTTGACTATGCATGGAGAGAACTCCTTCTGAAGACAGAGTCAACAGGTAACCTTGTGATATGCGACACAAACGTTTATGATGCTGATATGTTTGCAACGACCTGGAAACCTATTGTTTCTACGCTGTCCTATGTATTCATGTCCGCCACAGATGATGCCGTGTTCGCTCGAATCGTCACTGGCTTCGATGAATGCGCTCGCATTGCCACCAAATATCAGAACTCGGAAGCTCTTGATCAGATTGTTTATTGTCTGAGCCACATGTCGACATTGGCAACCGAAACACAGTTCAACACTTCCTTGAACACTGAAGTTCAGGCAGGGGATGGTAGCGTCATGGTAAGCGAACTCGCGGTTAAGCTCGGTAGGGATTTTAGGGCCCAACTTGCGACTCTTGTGTTGTTTCGTGTCGTCACTGGAAGTGAAAATCTTATACGCGGGAGCTGGAAATATGTGAGTAACCAAGGCTTCTCATTCGAATGGATGCTCACATTGACAGATGATTCGCATATGGCTCAATCTGTTCAACAACTCGCTCATTTCGTCCTTCGCTCCAAGCAACTTGCCAGGCTTACCGTTGCCCCCCATTCCACTGCAAACGCCATCACAAGTCATCGATCGAGTAGCGAGGAATGCGGACACTGGTTTCTTTTCGGCCTTCACATCATACATTTCTAGTTATGCTGCCGACGACCCCCCTGAACCATCCGATGAGGAGCTAGAAAGCACACTCTGTACTATCGATTGTATCAAGTCATGCAATATGAATGCGGTGTTCGAAAACGTCGCGTAAGTTGTACGTTTGTATAGTTAAGATGAAGCTAACTTTCTGAAAGTCACCTGAGCCCATCGGTCGCCAAAGTCATCGTCGAAACACTTGTTGATCAACTTCCCGAGGATTCTAACACAACCGTAATTAGTGTCAAGCATGAGAGTTTGCCTACGTCTCCCACGAATGGTCACGTTCGACCGCCGGGGCATTTGGAGTACGACCCAAGTGTTGCGTATATCTTAGAGTTTTGTACACTCTTTGCATCACGGGACGCAGAATCCATTGAGAGCATGGGTAAGGTTGTCTTCGACACGCTACAAGGCGTTCTTCGCGATCCAGCCCGATACCATGCCATTATAGTTTCCCGGGCGTCTTTCTATGCTCTCAAGCTACTCAATATTAGCTATGTAAGTTTTGTAGCAGACGCTTTTAAACTTGAAGCTAATCATATAAGGATCATGACTTCGTCAATGTTCCATTTCTGCTTCATACGATCTCCACTTTGCCACAAGAGGCCTTGGGGAAGAACTCGGATCTTGTGTTGCAAGGCCTTTCGCTTTGCATCGAGGAGTCTGGCCCGTTGAAACGAGAAATGATGACGTCCCCTGACTTTTGGGCAATACTGCGAGCCTTGGCTCAACGTCCAGAATCAGCGGCACTCGTTTTCGAAATTTTGGAGAAGGGAACTGCTGGAACCCCTTCGGTTATCATGGCAGATAACTACGAGGCAGCAGTATCCCTTCTGAACGACTTTGCCTCCGCTGCCACCCCTCGGCAACCCAGCATGCAGACCCGAAGCCCTAGACCCCAAAAGCCAGCCCCCTCCAAGCAAGACAAAAAACGGTAAAACTTGACAGACCTCAAAGTTGTGAATATAACACTGATATGATTCCAGCAATGCGGAAGCAATTAGCCGAGGCTCCAAGGCTGTCAACATGCTTTATAATATGACGAATCGAATCCCACATCTCATGCAACAGTCTCAGCTTGAGAGCAGTGAAGGTGTGTCATCCTCCAAACGCTATTATTTCAATTGTCATGTTAACAAATCCATAGCCTGGTCTGCTTATTGGCTGCTGATTTTCCAGGCTTTAACCACTCAGTGTGCAAATCCATGCAAAGATATCCGACAACTTGCGTTCTCCGCTCTCCAACGAT
Organism: Fusarium xyrophilum; assembly: GCA_008711595.1. Taxonomy (NCBI): domain Eukaryota; kingdom Fungi; phylum Ascomycota; class Sordariomycetes; order Hypocreales; family Nectriaceae; genus Fusarium; species Fusarium xyrophilum. The sequence goes on along the minus strand of VYWZ01000632.1, from coordinate 16,377 downwards.
CTCTTCTGTCCCCAGAGTTGACCTGCAGTGACCCTAAAGAGTGGACTGCTATTTTTGGCAAGGTTCTGTTCCCATTAATCATCCAGCTGCTCAAGCCTGAGGTCTTCTTGTCCGATCGAGATGGAATGAGCGAAATGAGAGTCCAGTCTGCCTCTCTTCTTTGCAAAGTCTTTCTTCAATATATGGTACTCCTCTCAGAATGGGACGGAATGCTGGATCTCTGGATCAAGATCATTGAGATTATGGATCGTCTTTTGAACAGTGGCCAGGGTGACAGTCTTGTGAGTCAACCTATCCAGCTGTGCAACGATACCGACACTGACAAACAGTAGGAGGAGGCTGTTCGTGAGAACCTCAAGAATGTGCTGCTATTTATGGCCAGTAGTAAGTATCTTGTGTCACCCCACATAGATCCGTCGAAGGAGAAACTTTGGTCAGAGACTTGGAAGCGCATAGATCGATTCCTACCTGAACTTCGTGGCGAACTCGCTCTTGATGAGCCCCCGAACGAGAACAAGACAGACAATGAGACTACTGAGGTGCCGGAACAGTTTTCGGAGAAAAAAAGGGAGATGGAGAAGAAGACTGAGACTGAAGAGGATCAGATTATTGGCGACCCCGTCACAACAGAAAAAGCTGCTGAAACATAAATCTTGCTTCGCTCACTCGGAAACGACTGGGCAAAGTCAGAGTCATCAAGATTATGCTGCCAAAACATCTGCGCATCGGCGTTTGAATGGGATCTACTGTGCACTTTAGATGTCCACTTGACAGAGGACTTTGTACAAAATGACAAATAGAACGCCCCTATCATCGGCTCCAAGAGCTAGCTAGATTGACAGATGTTTGCTTGGGATAAACAAGAGGATAAACGCTTGAACTAGAATGCACCCTCCTACGAGTATCAAACAGTTGTGACGCAAATTCTCGGTTTCATTTCGCAAGTATATCCCAAAGGGCCAACATAGATTGATTGGCTGCTACCTATGGCTCGAAAGGAGACTATATATTTCTACATAACTACCTATTGTTTTTGTAGGTAGGTTGGCAACCTTTTTGTGGATTAGCACCTCGGGCGTTAGTCATTCATTCATGCACGTAATCTGACTGAGAATGGGCACCTCAAGGCTTCATTCTAAAGGCCAGCCTAGGTAGGTACCTTGATCAATCACCAAATCCCTCAGTCTCAGGTATTTAAACAGACATGTATTAGGCACGTGTTTATGAGACAGCATCATTTTCTTTCTACCTACTAAGGTACCTACCTATCCTGTCCTTTCGCTCTCACGCATACAATCGTGATTTATTTGTGCAGCGGCCCCACCCACCCAACGTCAAATGCTCAAACGCTCTTTGCGTCTTGCGATGAAGAGAAATCTCGACTCATTTCTCAAGGATCACCATTCGTTGACTTCCAACTCGATCACGACCCCAAGAGCGCCATCTCCGAAAGTCCAAGGCAAAGTTCCTGGACCGCCTGCCGAGGTTCCCAAGTCCAAGTCCAAGTCCAACATGGTGACCACCACCATTCAACTCACCAGCAAGGAGCAGCAGCTCCGTCGTCTGCTTCTTGATGTTGCCAAAGACATAGACGAGTCCGGAAAAGCTCCAGAGCCTATTGTTCTCCGTTGGGCCGGTGGCTGGGTACGCGACAAGCTGCTCGATGTCCAGAGTCATGACATAGACGTGGCCATCAACGCCATGACTGGGGTCCCTTTTGCTCAAGCTATGTGCGATTATTGTGAACGACCAGAGGCCATGTCCAAGCACGGCATTGGCCCCGCAGATATTGGAAGCCTCCACAGCGTTGCGCGCAACCCTGAGAAGTCCAAGCATCTGGAAACGGCCATGGTCAAGATGTTTGGTCTGGATCTCGATTTCGTCAACCTCAGAAGGGAAGTCTATACCGAGGACAGTCGAAACCCTCAAATGGAATACGGTACGGCTGAAGAGGACGCTCGCCGCCGCGATGCCACCGTGAACGCACTCTTCTACAACTTACACGACGATCATGTTGAAGATTTTATGGGGGGACTTGCAGATATGGAAGCCAAAATAATCAGAACCCCTTTGGAGCCCTTCCAGACCTTCATGGACGACCCTTTGAGGGTTTTGAGACTTGTTCGTTTCGCCAGCCGGCTCCAATTCACAATTGACGCCAGCACACGCAGATACATGGCAGACCCAAAGGTCCTTGAGGCATTGCGTGCCAAGATCAGTCGAGAGCGAGTTGGCGTAGAGTTGGAGAAAATGCTCAAAGGTTGTTGCAGCATCTTGATCTGATCTGAAACTGAACGGCATGTGCTAACTTCTAGGTAGGAGATCACCCTTTTGAAGCACTTCAACTCATCCATGAGCTACGACTATTCCATGCAATCTTTACCGACCCAACCCAGGAGAACCTCCCAGTCCCCGACATATCGACCTGGGCTGTTGCTTATACTTGCCTTGATGAGCTTCTCAAGGATCGAGACTCGACTTCCATCGCTGGTCGACTTATCACATCCACGGATGCCACATACTCTGCTTGGAACCTTGCCGCGCTCTCTCCATGGATGACGGTTGAAGAGCCTCCACATCCTCGCAGGAAAGCCAATGCTCTCCCTCTTGTGGCCATTGTCTCACGCGAAGGCTTCAAAGCCCCAAATCGACTTTCGAGTATCGTTGCTGCTTCGTATCGCAATCGTGACGAAATTTTCAAGTTGAAACGTGCCGTCTGCAATGGAGAGTCGTACATCCAAGAACGAGATCGTTTCGGCATGGCAATCAGGAAGTGGGACACGCCCGCTGGTACCTGGAGACTGCAGGTTATGAATGTACTACTCGTGGAGGCCCTGGAAACCCTCACGGTTTGGCGCCGAGAAGAGTCAGCAGGTAAGGGTGGTGCCATTTCCCCTTGCCCCATGTACATCCCAGTAACTTGTTTCTAGAACAAAGTAACTTCCTAGCAGGCTGGAAGAATTTCCTCGACCACCTCGCCAAGTTGGACGTCTATGAAGTTACGACACTCGAAAGGCTCCTTGATGGCGGAAAGCTCGCCAAAGCACTTGGTGGTATCAAACCTGGGAAATGGACAGGTCCGGCTCTAGATGTATGTGTTGCATGGCAACTTCGCAACCCTGGCGGATCAGACCCAACTGGCGCAATAGAAGAAGTACAGCGGCGGAGAGAAGAGTTGGGGATACCGTGAATAAGGAGCTAAGTTAGTATTCGTTCCAAGTCGGCAGGTGTGTCAAGTAGGCATTGGCCTAGGCTAAGCGGCCATGACTTGACTATCATGATGCATACACGACCTGTATGGATGCAATATATATTTGGGGCCAAAAGACCCTATGTTGCACTTCATACGATCAAGTATAATGATCAAGAACTTGACAAACTGTTTGCTGAGACTGAATGACAAAGTTGGATGACCTGATCTTGACGAGCAGACAGCTAGTTCCCATACAGTGCAATCAAATATGCTTTGACACTGTATGCTATGTGGATCCCATGAACATATCTACCTACCTACCTACCTACCTACCATATTTATCCTACCTGAGGCATCCTGTCTCAAGATCCGTCGTTCGCTCTTCATTTTTCTCCTTCACCAACACTCAATCAACGATAGCATGCCAGTCGCTGGCTCTGATACCGTGCTTGGTGCGTTGAAAGGGCTCCTCGGCCCTTCAAATATAGCATTGTTGCATGATGTCTCGGGTATGTGCTTGGCCCAACGTAAGCTTCTCAGCACCGAATTGACTAGGATACATTCTTTCTTTCAGGAAAGTCGGAGCATTTTCGTGCAGAACCTGACGGTGTGATATCTTCCCTGGTTGAATCCAATGATACAGTGCGTTTTCCTATACGCCTGTGACGTTATCTGGCTCAGACAAACAGCACCGAGCTGACAATCGTTGGACCCAGGACCTTCGCCAAGCCGTTCTCAGTGTAATTAACCATGTCTTGTCTTCAGAGGACAACATGGGCCAAAGCCAATTATCGAGGATTGTGGCAGCCGTCAGTGAGAAAGCATTGACATTGAGGAGCGTTGAAGGTACATCAGCGTGCATAAACTATCACTTTTGTAGCTTGACTAACATTACAAAGACCACTCAGAACTCCTCACAGAAGCAGCTGTTGCCAGTCTCAGTATCTTGTGTTCGAAATATCGCATTATTCTGGACCAGATTACTCTCGTGAAGCTCACAGCTGTTACTGATCCTCAGGACCTGTGGACAACTGCACAAGCTGCAGCAGCAGCTTCGAAACTTTTGTCCGAACACCTTGAGGGTGAAAGTCTGAACGAGTTTATCACCAACGCGGTCCTTCAAAAGCATCTGAAGCCATTATTTATGAAATCATCTTCGCGAATCACAGCTTCAGGACGGCCCGCCCAGTATGACATGGTTGACGATCGGTCCCGACCTGTGATTGAAGTGCAATCATGGAGGACTCAGGCTCCGTGGGCAGAGGCCACAATACAATGGACAGTAAATATGTCTACGGTAAGGTTGTGCTGGTGGAAATACGATCAGTTGCGCTGACACTTGCTGGTAGACGTCACTCATCAAGCAGCACTGGCCGCTTATTTTACCAGTCCTGTTGGCGCTGGTGGAGAGCGAGCCTACCAAGACCAAGGCCAGAGGCTTAATGACCACGAGGGAGTTCATGAACAGATGCCCCGCTCCAGTATTGCAAAACACAGGCATAGGCCGTGTATTTGCGGACGTCACATTCCCGCTCCTGCTCTATCTCCCCAGCGTCACACCAGAGGATGAGTCTACGACTATACTCATACCGGCTTACGACGTGCTTATCAAGCTGGCCCAGGCCACCGGGAATACCAACAGTATTGAGCGTCGCCGATTATTTGACAAGATCCTTAGAAACGGAGTATTCGCAGGTTATTTCCATGCTTCTCAGCACACTCGCATTGTCCGCGTTCTGCTACAGAAGGCAACAGCAGTAATCGATAGTCTGGGTATTTATACAATCAAACACCTAACCGTGAGTGACCACTTATTACCGAAAAACGCCTCGGGATTTCTTTAACACGTCTGCGCCAGCCTCTTCTCTCAATGGTGTCATCAGTCATGACAGACCCCTTTGCAGTCTCATATCCTCCGACCCTGATAGCGGCGACGCAAACCATGAGCGCCATCATTACTAATTCATGGCCTCGTATCCGAGAAACTGAGCATATGGAGAACGTCGCCCGAATTCTGTCATTATGTTGGTTAAACGTCTCTGAGGAGATCGAGCATGAGGCATCTCGGACTTCAGCTGATATCAACACATTGTCACAAGAGTTGGCACATGCAGCTCGAATTCTTCAGGCCCTCTGGGACCATGATGCCTCTAAACGTCCCGCGAAGCTGAGTGAAGCCTTGAAGCAAGAACCGCGGCTGTCTACTCTGTTCCCGAGAATGCTGGCTGAAGGCTGAGGGGCTGTTGCCAAGTCTCAGTCTAGAGGCTGTTGCTTGAAGAAAGACTTCCCACGCAGCCATTTCCTATAGGCTTTGTATCGTTTCTTTGGACCGTCTTCCTCAGTCACTGTCAAAGGGTTTTCCCCCACCTTGAGCAACTCAGCGTAGACATCTATCTCTTCTTCCGTTCCTTTGACCATCAAACCTTCATCTTGCCAGTCACCGCTTACATACTCCTGATACTCAGACGCATCCACGTCCACGGGCGTGTCGCTTGAGATGACGAGAGGAAGGTTTTGAGGATGACGGATGTATCGCTCGTAATCTTCGGATTCCTGCTCGGCAACAGACGGATTCAGCGAGTCATGGACAGCTTTGGTGAAAGTCCATTGTGCAGCCTTGAATTTCTCCAGGGCTGTTGGCTTCGTCTTGGGGCTATGTTCAGATCCCTGCACTGGTTGACTTGTATCCAGTCGCAGAGAGCTGGCGAGTACAGCTTTGTCTTGAACAGGTTGTAGCCAACGCTGGAGCGAGATCCCTTTCGCTGCTGATCGGTCCAAAATCGAACCTGGCGCCCCATTCGCTCCCACAGTCTGCCCTCGAGAACTTGTTACATTTGCGTATGGATGAGCATCTTTCTTCGATTTCTTCTTGTCACCGTGATCAACTTCGTTGTCGGTTCGAACCCGGAAAGGGCTGAGGTCGTAGCGGCCATCCTGGGTAGATTTAAGGGGAATGTATTTGATAGTTGAGTTCATCTTGTAGGCAAACATCTTGGGGAAAGAAGATAGGGTCGATGGCCTGTAATACTCGAGCCAATAGTCATCGAAGAATTCAACCGGATGAGCGCGAGCAATGTCTTTGCTGGGTACGTATGGTGGAATTGTTCGTTTCTGCAAGTGAGCTGGAACATACCAATCGATGTAGTCGTGCTTCAACCTAGCAGACCAATCTCGTGGATCGGTGTGATGGAGGTAGTAGTCAGTTGCCAAGTCCCACAGCATAGGTTGCCCTTGTGTGAATATGTAATTGCCGAGGAATAAGTTGTAGGCCTCTTGACGTTGACTGTCCAGGAAGGAGTTGTTGTAGTATCGCTTGAAGCTTTCGATCATGTCTCTTGAATGACTTGTCCATTGGTTAATTTTGCGGTAAGTTTCCATGGTATTGACCAGCTGTGAGCCGCCGTACTGAACAGCAATGGTATCACCATGATCATGCCACATGTGAGTGAACAAATTGACAGCGTCCGTATCGTATTCAACCGACGTATCCTCAAGAATACCAAGGGCATGTAGCTGGTGACCCAAGGCTCGCTTGCCGATGACAAACTGCGCAGCATTGGTACGGTCCAAGCAGTCGATGCAATTTGTTCTGGCGACTCCATTCTGTGCTGTCATGGGGCTTGTGAGACCGTCTCCGTTTCGGAAGAAGCCTGTCGTAGCGAGGACCGACTCTGCGATAAGCTCGAGGTTGCCAATAACGTCCCCACCACGCACTTTCGATGCGCGACTCATGTCCCACGCTTTGTGAATGATCTTCTTCCCCTCGGGCAGGAATTGATTGAGATAGTTGATGGCATGTGTGTATTCCTCCAGTAGCTTTGATTCACGAGGTGTTCGCTCCTTGGACTTGATCAGGTTAACAACATAGATCGGCGCACCGTAGCGCCCGAACAGGTTATCGAAGTGCAGAGCGGCGGCGCCATAGAACGGATCAACCAAATTAAGCTCAATCGGTGGTTTGGGTGTGACGCCGGTGCTGTCCTGTGTCCAGTAAAGCGGAATGCTCCCCCTATGCTGAACATAAGAGGTGAACTGGGGGCTACAGTATAGTTGAGGACCAGGTGCGTGGAACGACGTGGTCAGTGACTCGGCTACGATTTGTTCCGTCTCGACATCGTTGGCAACATAACCCTAGAAGAGTCAGCGCGCGAGCACCGAGGGGAGAAAGCAACAGCCACTTACAAGATCGTTGGCTCCGCGTTTCAAGAACCGAGCACCGGCAAAGTAACGCGAGCGCCTTGCGATGACAGTGATGTGTGCAGTACGGCCGTAAATTGATAGAGCTGTTGAAGGTCAGCACGGAGCATGGACATAGGAGCTGCAGTTTCAGTTGCCGTACTCACCCGCTTGATCAATGTATCCATGTATAATCGGACGACACCAGTCATAGGGGTCCCGAAGAGCAGTAACGGCAGGCTGTAGTAGATAGTCGTTCCAGACAAACATGGAGTTGAAATCATCGTCGTCTGGCGGCAGCATTCCCTTAGCAAGAGCATCGCGCTCCCGGATGACGTTATGCTGCAAGGTACGTGTAACGTCGTAAGAATAGCTGTAATAGAAAGAACGAGTCAAGTCGAGGTTGTTTAAGATGCCGAGGAATCGTTGCTCCTCGGTGTTGCGTGCATCTGGCTTGAACTTGGCGGGAGTCAGGGAAACAAGCTCAGTGCCCTCGATCTGGTATATGTAGTGGCCCCCGACCATGGCGACAGTGCTCTTCTTTGTGATGAGAAGCATGTAGTAGGGGCCGGTGAACTTCATAAAGCCAAGGAGGCCCCATGTGGTGCAGCGAAGCTTGATGCCACCGGTACCTCGATTCCCGTCATCTATTGTGTCGAGCAGTTGGTTCATCTCCTTCAAACTATAAACAATCCTGTCATCCGTCACGTTGAGCTCAGCACCCTCGGTGGTGCGGTCGATCTTGAGGATTCGATAGCGCTTTTCACTGACGTCGACACCGACGATGTAATAGCGACTGGCCGTCTCGTAGAGACTGAACTTGTGCATCTTGTAAACCAGGCGATCAGGGACACGGTCATCGAAGCTGTCAGGGAGCGCGCGTGTGGACGAGTCGGGGCTCGTTGTCCGCATAAATGGCTTCGCTACAGCGGGCTCGTCGTCATTGTCGTCTTCACTGATCGTGGGGCCGCCGGCGGCTTCTGCAGACAAGGGACTTGCCGCGCCATTGTTCTGAAGCGAGGGGAAAACAGGTGCATCGCCGTTGGCGTCGTTGGTAGTAGGAAGGTCGCCGCCTACCTCAGGGCCTGGGCTGAGCGCGTCTGGAACACCATACTCAGACATTCTGACGAGTGCATGGCATGCCTGAGCGCGGGCGAATCGTAGGAGAGGATGTACCGAGTTGACCAGGCGAATGCGTCTGCTGGCGCCTGTGCCTAGACATGAGAAAGGCTGTGTATCATAATCAGTTATAGAAGGACGCTCAGCAGGCAGGTAGGTAGTAGGTAGGTAGGCGAACACGACGAAATGATAGAGCCAATTCCTAGGAGCCCAGCCTACTAATCAGACCAAGCATTGGATGGATCGCTTGTCGGCGGTTTCCTCGCAGTCCCCTATCGTCGTGCAAACCCACGCATAGGTTGTACGTACAGTGGATAACTTAACCCCACATCGCATCTCAGTCGATGATGACGTTGTAAGTGTCGTATGCCCATGGTCACATGTCTATGAATTTAGTTACCGTCCGCAGTCGGAATCAACAGGGCTATTCTACCAACTCCAAATACGTGCACAGACTCTCTCTCCCATTGCTCCCATGCAAGTCAGTTCATTATTCATTCTCTGCTTCACCCATTCTAGGTTGAGCTCCTTCGGTGTGGCCTGGATCTAGCCTGTCTAGCCTGTTTACATCTGCTCATGAACTTGCCGATCAAGTAAACTAACAACAAACTACGTTACTGTACCCCATCCTTAGTAACACCTCTCCTCTTGCAGCTCTCATTCCAGGGTAAAGCTAAAGCCTCTTGGCGTAGGCGAGCTATCCGATTCTTATCATTGTCAGATCTCCATGCCAAGCAGCCAGCCTACCAACTGATCTGTCTGTCTACGGAGTATCCGTACCAAAGGTTCGTTTGATATACCTCGATACGACCTTGTCCAATTCTTGATAACCCTTGCCAACGGCATTGGCTCAGCGTCCGCGTCTGCGTCGAGAATATATATATATCTTTGCCAGCAACATCTTTGACTGTTGTTGTCATCACTTATGTACATACATAATACATACCTACCTATCTAATAATGTATGTATGCACATACATACGTACAAACGTCCTCATGCTTAACCATTTGCCACCGTGGCTGCATAAGTTGTGTTGCATCTGTCAGCTCTTTGCCGAGCTGAGCCATCAACGGTTGGTGTGTCTTGCGACATTGATCCAATTGCCTTCTCTCAAGGACCACCACCACGCCTCGAGTAGGTTCGTGTCTGCTAAAAAGCCACCTCCCGGCAAATAGCTTCCTGAGGTGATGAGCAACATGGTCACGGTACCTTTGTCTAGCTTGTATGCTAGCCATCTAGTCTTACGACTACCACCACCTTTGGCTTTTGTTTCCAATCAAGGGCCTCAGACCATTGCTAGAGGCTGGCTGATCATACACTCAATCGTCATCGCGGTCGAGCTACCCAGGCTACCTCTCTGATAGCGGCAACCTCCTGAAGTATTTCTCAACCACTCACCAAGAACCCTTTGTATTGCGACCATCACGCTAACGTCAATGGCCGTGACGGTCTAAATCAAAGCCACGTCCAGCTGCCTCCCTACGTAGCATTGGCTGTATCTCTACAAGCGATACGCCACTGCAAGCGTCAATCTACAACCGCTCTTGTCTACCTAACCTTCCCATATCCATCCAATTCAATCAATGCAACTGCCTACAACCCGAATAGAGGTAGGCAGGTAGTCGAGGCATTCATCTTGCGGGGTAATTAGACACCTCCATTACCTTTAGTACCTAGGTACTTATCCTTTTGATACTTCCCAAGGCAGTATATAAACACCTCGTTGTCCAACGATCTTGACCTGATCTCTTCCAAGTCTTCTTCCTTACCTATCAACTACCTAGGATTGAAGATACCCCAAAACATTTGTACTCAGATTCTTTCTTTCTTTCTAGCTTTGAAGCTTTCTATCTTTCCTGCTTCGCCCACCAAAACTCTTTACACGACCCAGATCCTGAATAATGGAGCAACCTATCAACACCCAAGAGGGTACCACACAGCCCCTGAACGAAACGCCTGTTGTTGGGTCTCCCCCCCAGGATCGTAGAGCAAGCGATGCCGCACAAGACCGGAGAATGAGTGATGAATGGGGTACGTACAATACATTGCCAAACAATCGTGCATCGGCAGCTAATTGAGAAATGCCTAGATGCGTCAAAGGTACCCCCCAGTCGTTTCCAAAAACGCAAGGGATCCATCTATGCTACGCCTGGATCCCGCGATGGTCATGTCGACAGGAATTACCAAGACAAGTACTGGTCCAAGATGACCGAGAAGAACTGGGGCAGCGGCAGCAAGTAAGCATCAAGAGCCAGTGTTGCGTGGTCAGGTAGCAGGAGTTTGGGTTCATGATTGATCGTCGAGTTCACAACTGTAAGATGAGAAATTAAATACGGAACATAAAAGAGGAATAGTTATCTTGGACAAATGTCTTGCACGCCCTACTATGCAAAGAAAAACCTAAATTAAACATTCCACCTGGAATTACACATCATTCATCAATGCCATCGATCTCAATGGCGTCGGGATTTGAAGTGCCTGTCGTTGTAGCTGTTGTGCCTCCAACTGGACCAGTACTGGCTGCTACGAACCCCTGCGGTGCTCTGGACTGCCTCTCCAGTGTCGCCATGGCATCCGTTATCTCGGCATCGTCTGCCCCTCCAGGACGACGGTGGCTGCGTGCAAGGGCTTGGGATGCAATAAAATTGACGTCCGTGTTGTATTGGGCCTGAACACTCCGCTTGATACGTAACATTTCTTTGAATGTATCTTCGTTACCGTGCTGCACTTCGAACTGCTCCCATTTTGCCCAGAAGTCAGGGTTTGTGCGAGGGTCACAGAACTGCGATGCATGGCCAAAGATGGCGCGAGCCCGGTCAATCTCACCCAGCCTCTTCTCCATGTCCGCAAATTTGAGGCACATGTCCTTAGCTTCGACATCTGGGAGAGCAGCGATGGCCCTCTCATAAATTGGTCTGGTCGACGTCAGGCCGAAATTGGAGGCAGATTTGGTGATATAGAAGTTGAACATGTCAGCCCGGTCTTCGTCCGCGACTGCTCGTGTGGCCCGCTCGTAAATTCGCATTGCATGGCGGGCTAGGCCACGTTCCTCTTCCAAGTTGCCATACATGAGGTAGATCGTCTTTGCGAACTTCGGGGGGCAATCTTCCACGGCTTGCTCGAATAGATCGCGAAGTCGTTCTATCCCGATCTTCCGATCAACAGCCTTAGTAAGATACAAGTTCCAAAGCTCAAAAGCTACGGGATAGCTGAATAGATGTAAGCCGCGCTCATAAATCTTGAACGATTCCTCATAATATTTGTGTTCCTCAAGCAAATTGGCATAATTTACAACCGTCTGAGGTGTTGCAATTCGGAGCTCAAAGATTCGTTCGTAAACTTTTTTGGTCTCATCCAAAGTTGACACACTTTCAACGAGATCGACGTAGAAGCTCCAGAGTTTCCAGCTCTTGTGGACTCTCTGTTGCGGTGACAAAGTCTCATCGAAGTAGTCCACAGTGGAGCGTTTGGGTGCCTGAACTGCTTTGGCCATGATCCGGACGGCGTCGTCGAAGTTCTCATTTCGTAATTCCATTTCGGCCCATTCAATCCACATATCAGCAAGCTCTGCCACTGACTTGTAAGGGACCTTGACCGCCTTCTCCATGATGACACGCGCGTTTCTCAGGTCACCTCCGCGTTCATAAAACTTTGCGTAGTTGGCCCAGAGCTGATGAAATGCTCCGACAGCGCGTTTTGGCTGTATTGCCGCAATCGCGTCCGTGTACGTCTTGGCAACCTCCTTCTTGTTATCGCCCCAAAGGGCAACTCTCTTTTCCCACTCTGGAACGTTGTTTGGATTCTGGCGTAGCAAGACGTCGTTTAGGAGGAATGGTCGCCTGTCCATGAGCTGTTCGAATCGCATCATTCTGATATCTAGCTCAAAGTCCGCATTTTCGTCTTCTATCCCTTTCTCGGTCCTTGCAGACGCAACCTCCATGAGAGCACCGATGATAGACTCTTCAAATTCGGTGTAAGCCTCAAAGATAAGGGTGAAGTCTCTCACTGTCATGACCGTGGTGATTCCTTCTTCAAAGACATCGCGAGCCCGTTCAAAGCTGCCTCTCCGGATCCAATAAGTAGCGAGGCCTGACCACAGCTTCCCTCTTTGATCCGCAAATCTGGAGATTCCACTTCGGATTATACGTTCGGCGTCTATGCCAGTTTCGTATCCTGTCTCGATGTCGGCGGCGTGTTCGACAATAAGATCTACCATTTCGCTCCAGAGTTCATAATGGCCTCTCCCGTGCTTGCTGTTGAATCTGGCGTTGTTAAGAACATCTATGTATTTCAGCGCGGCCTCTGTGTAAAGCCCCGTTTGAGTCAGTAATTCGATAAAGTCCTCGGCATCTTCAGGATGCACCTGCATATAGCGTCGCCAAGTTTTCACAGCAGTTACGCCAGCAGCTGAGTTCGCAAATGGGCGATAGAAGGCCCAAATACGATTGTGCTGAGAAATGGGAAGAGCTCTTAGAGCTCGGTCGAATGTCCGTCGGGTGAGAGTAACAAGAGGTTGTTTCGTCAGGAACTTGAGGTACATTTCCCATATCCGTGGCATCTTGTGTAGTAGATTGAGGGCCTTTTCGAACAGGGTGTTGACTTTGCGATATTCTGCGGCGAATAATGCTGGATTCAACTTGGCAACATGCTTAACTCGAAACGAGAGATACTAGATGATGTTAGACGGACGCCATTCCGTGAGTCTCAACTTACCAATTTCCATAGCTTGTATGAACGCGGCAATTGGGTGCAAGCTCGCTCCATCACAAAGGTTTGCTCAAGGATGGTTCCGTGGTGTGTTTTGAACTCAATGTATGCCAGCCAGGGCTTCGTACTACCAGGGTCGCGAAGGACATCTTGCTCGTAAACGGAATCTTCATTGGACTGAAGGATTCCGGTCAGCTGAGTATCATACGTGATGCGCATCGTGTTTGTATACTTACTAGAAGATGCAGTTGCGGCTGTCTGCGCGCTCCATTTAGAGCGTGATCAATCGGAGCCATAATGATTGTGGAGTTCTAGATCGTCAGGGAAATGACTGAAGGAATTTCGCGGAGGTAGAAGTCGAGTCGAATCAAGGTGAACCGTACATCGTCGAGATAGCTGGAAATGTCAAAGGACGCTGTTCCGAAAGCCACAATGTGCCTCTTATAGGCCCGAGTCTGGCCGGAAACGCCGACTTAACACCCCCGAATGTCGCTGACTCCTTATGCGCTTCGGCGAGAGGAAACTAGAGGACTCCTAGGTTGCTCGATCTTCGGCTGATGAGAACGCGAGGCTGTTGTATTTTTCTGAAGCCCGCGACACCTGGGTCCTCACAGTTCAGAGAAGGTCCACTAAACTGCTAAAGAGTGGGGCCGCCAGTGCTCGCTGCTTACGTTATCGCATTGACAGCTGCCCAGCAACTCTGCCCGAGTGAATAATGGAAGTCTAGGGGAGCTTTCCAGGGCATGCCGATTAGTCCAGCTAGCGCCTTGGTCCTGTGACGACGGCAGCCCAGATACCTTACCTTGAGACAGCCTGAAGCGACAACAGCTTCAATCCCTAGCCACCACTTCTGTACGAATAACACCAAACCTACGCTTGTCATCAAATCTTGCCTATGAAAATGTCGGGGGTCAATGTAAGTTAAACCTTTCGCCTTGCTTCTAGTAGCTGTGAGAAGCGCTGATGATTGTGGCCTAGGATCGCGAAGCCGTCTTTCCAACCCGGCAATCGCTGGGTATCATGAAGGCAAAGCTTAAAGGCGCAGAGACAGGCCATAGTTTATTGAAGCGAAAGAGTGAAGCTCTGACAAAGTATGTGCAATGATAAAGCTCTTCCCACCCATTGTTATCGCCGACTAACCCTTGAATGCAGACGATTTCGAGGTTCATATCCCCGACAGACCCTTCACGTAAACCAAACCTTTCGCCAGCGTACTGATTGCCCGATAAAACAGAAATCACAAGGCGAATCGATGAGGCCAAGCGAAAAATGGGGCGAGTCATGCAAATCGCAGCTTTCTCGCTAGCAGAAGTGACATATGCCGTTGGTGGTGACATTGGGTACCAAGTGCAAGAGTCCGCCAAGTCTGCTCGGTTCCGTGTTCGTACGAAACAAGACAACGTATCCGGTGTTCTCCTTCCAGCTTTCGAAAGCTACCTTACCGAAGGAAACAATGACTTCGGTCTGACGGGTTTGGGTAAGGGAGGGCAGCAGGTTCAGCGATGCAGAGAAACATACGCTCGTGCTGTTGAGGCGCTGGTTGAGCTGGCTAGTCTGCAGACCGCCTTTGTCATCCTTGACGAGGTCATCAAAGTTGTCAATCGGCGTGGTAAGTCACTCAAACTGTTGACATTAGCTGTGATACTGATTATCATCCCAGTCAACGCGATTGAGCATGTCATTATTCCCAGGGCCGAGAACACCATCAAATACATCAACTCTGAGCTTGACGAGCTCGACCGCGAGGAGTTCTACAGACTAAAGAAGGCAGGTTTTAGCATTTCCATATTCATGGCAATTCATCTGACATATAATAGGTTGCGAACAAGAAACAACGAGATACTGCTGCGGCAGATGCCGAGATGAAGGCAAGACGTGAGGCAGAAGCATTCGCGCAGGGCGGAGACATGTCCCAGAAAGACAATTCCATGCCTGCAGATGTCCTGGGCGCCGGCGACGACGAAGACGTCATTTTCTGAGAGGGCGGTAGCTGCACCGGAAGCGTGCGACAAACAGGCTGTCATAGCACAATGTTGGAGTGCAGGAGATAGCTCAATGTGCGTTGTGTTTATTATTAAATAAGTATCCATCAAACAACGCTGTGGCCGTACCAATTAGCAATTATGGCCATCCTATCAATACTAGCATTCATATTCACTGGCGTTGGTAGGTGACCTTGATGAGTTTGTCTCCCAGGTGTAAACCAGCCGTGTTTTCTTTGGCAGTAATAGCGCCTTGTTCTGCCTCGTATTCGACAAACGCGATACCACGACGACCAGGTACCAGCCTAACCTCGTGAAATCCGTCAAACCGGCCGAACACACTGGTCAAAGTCTCAATGTCATATTCTTCAGGGAAGTTCTGGACAAAAAGAATCTTGTTGGGTGGGAGGAACTCGTCAAGCACACTGCCGGATGCTGTGGCGCTGGTTGACTTGAGACCTGATAATTTCGCCGCCTTTGCAGGTCGATTGTCGTTGACTGAGCCAGACACTCGCTTGTTGATTTGTCTCTGCTCTTCCGCAGACTCAAGAGCCTTGCGTTTATCTATATGTCCCGCCGACGTTAGCGATGAAGGACGATGGGAGATTGAAATGATCATACCCTTCTCAGCCTGTCGATGGCGCTTATGCTGTTCGAGCTCTTCCTGGTTTCCCTTTAATTCAACGGTCTTGTCGCTCTGCGTTCGCGCGAAAGCGAGTTTCATAGGTTTGCCGAAAAGCTCGAACCCATCGATTTCTTTGATAGCATCTTGGGCGCTTTCAGGGCTATCATAGACGATGAATGCCTGTCCTTTGGCACGCAGACTCCTCTTCGCCACAATGTCGACAACATTGCCGAACTCTGCGAATACGGTTCTCAAGGCATCTACCAATGCATCAAGCTTGACGCGCTCTTCGAGGTTTTGGACGTATACACTACTGAATGTTAGCAGATATGGTTCACGTGGTGTCGGATGTGCAATGACACGCACGTGGAGATGAGCATCTTGGAAGCCATAATGTAGATGCTAATGAAGGACAAGATTGATGCCGACCTTAATAAGGCTCTGGTGGTTTATGCGGGGCAAAAGTGTAGTAGCTAGCTACCTTACTTAGGAATAGGGGAAGAATTTAAGATATTTTAATAATAGGATTTCGAGTTAAAGTAATTGATATATAACTAGATTATTTAAGTAATAT
>VYWZ01000631.1:0-22502 GCA_008711595.1 Fusarium xyrophilum | reverse complement strand
CTATATTATAATAGTTAAGTAGGTGTAATTAGTACATTCTTAGGAAATAAAGAACAATAAAGAGAATATGATAATAAAACTTTATTGTCTCCTGAGTGGCCGGGCCAAGAGTAGAGTCGCTCCGGATAATAAGGTGCCGTCACCGGCTTTGGGACGGGCAACCCCGCAATCATGACATACCTACATCCCCTACTAACCTCAAACTTGCACTGAACCAACTTTTGCTCTCTGTTAGAGTCATCTCAGCCTCACCAATACTAGCACCAACAGCAAGCGCATGCTGTATAAATCCTTTGCGCCTACGATTATTCATAGACTATAGAAACGTCTCTCGTTATGTTTTTCGTCCCAATTGGATCAATCCGCTGTCAAGGTTGATCATGTCCTCACATGCTCCCGATATCGTCACCCTCGACAATCTGTCGCAGACTATTACACCCTGGGACCCTCAGGGGGAAAGTCAACTCTATGCCATAGTTGATATGGGAAGGTATGAATAGTTCTCAATAAGTTAAGACAATCCTCATATCTGACATATAATTCAGTAATGGCATACGATTCTCCATCACATCACTAGCGCCTCCATTTACACGCCTCCTTCGTCCCATCTATTCGACTCGCGCCGCCATTTCACTATTTGATGCACTAAAGAACACACCCCAAGGTCTAGTATTTCTTCCGGAAACCATTGCTGTCGTTTCCAAGACGCTGGAGCGTTTTCATCAACTCGCTGTGCGTCGTGGAGTGCCAGCGAGACACGTCACTATCCTCGCTACTGAGGCCATGCGCCGGGCTGACAATGCTTCTGAAATGCTCGAGGCAATTTCATCTGCGACTAATGGCCTCAGAGTGAGCATACTCGAGCCCGCTGTTGAGACCCTCTTTGGCGCTGTCATGGGCTCTCGCAGTGGCCTCGTTGGCGTTGAAGGTGGCGCCCTGTTCCTGGACCTCGGGGGCGGGAGCGTGCAGATGACGTGGGTGGACACCAGCAAGCCAAACTATGAAGTAGATGCTGCCAGAGCTGGGGTGAGTCTGCCCTTTGGAGCCGCGAGATTGATTCGTGTGCTGCAAGAGCAGCCAGCCGATGTTCAGGTTTCCGAGATCTCAAAACTTCAAACCGGCATGCAACAGGCATACGCCAACCTCTGCTCCAAGTTCCCTGCACTTAACGCCTTGAAGAGTTCTCATGACGAGGGTCCTCGCGTGAACGTCTTCATGTGTGGAGGTGGCTTTCGTGGCTATGGCAGCATGCTCATGTACCAGGATCCTGTGAGCCCGTACCCTATTCCCTATACGAACGGTTATACGGCTCCAGGTACACTCTTTTCCAGGGTTGAGCGCATGCGTCGTGTCAACGAGGAACACGACAGTCGAATTTTCGGACTATCGAAGCGTCGTCGTAAACAATTCCCTGCAATCGCTACCGTTATTGATGCCTTGCTCGCGACGGTGCCCAATATCGGGAACGTGACATTCTGTGGTGGTTCCAATCGTCAAGGCGCACTTATGATGAAACTTCCGGTCGAAATCCGCGAGAGTAACCCTCTTGATATTCTTGCTGGAGTCACACCAGATGACCAACCCGTGTTTGATGCTGTGTTGAACACGTTGAGAAGCGCCCTTCCCGCAGAGGTCGACTTCTCATCCATGCCCGACGTTTTGACTCCTGGGCTGGACTCTCTTTTTGTACGGGAGATTTGGACTCGACAGGGCCACGATTCGGATAACAACTCGTCGTTTGCACTGCATCATGCAATTACCCGCGATGCGGAGGTCCCTGGACTCTCACACACCGGAAGGGCGCTACTGGCACTTTCAGCCTCAGCTCGATGGGGTGGCATTCTAGGGCCCTTGGACTCACAGCTCCAACAGAGTCTGTCGGCACTTCTTGGCAGCCAGCATCTTGACGCACCATTTTGGGCTTCGTATATTGGTGCTGTAGCCGGGCTTATAGCCATAGTTTTACCAATCATCCCAACGACTGCAGAGGAGGTGGAAAATGCTATCAGGTTGGTGTCATTTCCCAGAAGTTTGCCAAGCCTGGTCGTCTAATGAACACAGCATAAAAGCACATCTCAAGCAGGCAGAGGATAAAAAAGAGAGAATCGTATTAACGATCAGAGTTGCCTCCGCCAATATAGCGGGTGTCAGTCTAGAAGATCTCGCCGACAGGGTTGAGAAAACCGCCAAAAAGAATGGAGGGAAGAAGCCAAGATACAAGTTAACTGCCCAAGTGAGCCTATTGCCATAACAAACTTCTTCATCAACATAAACCAACCCAATACACACATGATGTTCCTTCGATCCACATTAAACAAGCCCATATGTAGCGAACGTCGTTGTATTCGTTATTAATCATAAAAGAACCATCATATCATGCTTTTTTTGTTTGTATTTTGTCTTTTCCATCTGTTTTTTCTTCCTGTTTTGCCTTTTTGTTTGCAAATCATTTTCTGTAATGACTGGACATGATTTGTGCAGTTATTACGCACTATCACGGGAGTTTCCCTTACTCTTGGTACTACTTCGAGGGCGCCTCTTGGATGAGATCTTCTTAAGCTCATGGTTAACTACCAAGGCGCTCAGCCGCTCGTCAACCTTGTACGACGAACGCTGAATTCTCTCGTCTGGTGAAGGGTCAGTGGCACGTCCCACATAACAAAGTGTTGTGGTCTTACAGAATTCCTTTCTGGTGTCCATCATATCCTGAGAGAACTGGCGAATTTTGCTGCTATGTCGAGCTTGAGAAGGATAATTCTTGAGCCAGTCCATTGACATTTCCAATCTCTTGGGAGTCTTGAATTGGCAGTGATAGAATATGGCTATCAAAGGAAAGAATCCATTGTAAAGGTTCTCAAAAGCTCCGACTGGATATCATTAGCAATGATGTTTGACCTTCGAATTAAATTGTCTCACCAATATTCTGGTCTCTCTGGGCACTTGGGTTTCGGGCGAAATATCCATCATATGCAACGACCAAGTCTCTGTACATGATCATGAGTTGCCACAAGCTAGCCCAAACTGCCATCTTCTCTTGAGCTTTAAGAGACTCCTGTTGCGCCAAGCAGTCTTCGAGGAGCTTGAGAATATCGTGCTCATGGGACACCAGTGCGTTCCATGCAATGCGTCTAAGCTCTGCTTGAACAGTAAAGGGGACCTGAGAGAGCTTGTTAGACGAGCTGCGGCAGGTGAAGCGCGGAGCTTTCCAGATTCTGAAGAAACAATTCATTGTGTGGACCTTGGAGACGAGGTTGTGCTACAACAACAGTTAGTTCTACTGGATACTGCAAGGATCAATAAGAGAGGGTTGCGAGTGTTACCTTTGGAAGTCCCTGGCCGTCCTCATAATATGAGAGCAAAAAGTTTTGCACCATATGCTCAAATCGAGAGCTGCGCTCTCTTCGGATCTGTGCCTCGACCCAGCGTTGGAGTTCCCCATAAGTGGGAAACCGGTCCCGCTCAAACGCAGCGTTTCTTGGATTCTCATCGGTTCCATTTTGAGAATGGTATGCTTGAACAGATGCCCGAAGAAGAGGGGAATCGGCATCGCGGGTGAAGAAGATGAAAATATCTCTGGGTTTGGCAGTAGGAAAGCGAGGCTCATGATCAACGACACGCCTCTCTTCCGCAGGGTCGGGTGACCAGACGTCTAAATATGATATGTCTCAGTGTACATGTCTCACTTTGAGGCTAGGGGCCAGGGGGGCTGTTCGACATACCGACGATGTGACGAATCACAGGCGGAGCAACCGCAGGGGTCCTACGGGTACAGACTAGGTGTGAGTGGTCTGGGAAGGCCTTACGGCAATAGGGACAGACGCCACAGTCTTGACACTGGGTAATGGCTCAGTTCAGTGTTTGTTTCAGAGAGACAATGGCCTGTATAGGCATTGTATTGGATTGGTTTTCTTACGCGGGTCTTGGAGATACGGCACGGAAGACAGGCTCCACTCCTGCGGACATCGGCTGTCTGGTCTGGATCAGAGAGCTGTCTTGACCTCTTCTCCACAGAACGCTGACGCTTGACACCAGAGGTTGAGTTTGAGGAGGGTGAGTATGAGTATGTCTTGGTGTGGCTTGAGCGGCGGGACGAGGACTCGTGTACCTGGATCTGATGTGGGTAGCCATACCCCCGGGGGGCGTGCTTGCTAGGTACGGCCTGGGGGTACGTCCACTTATCATCATGGGCCTGGACCTCTTGGAGGCTGACTCGAGGACGTCGACGGACATCGTCTACGCCATCGAAGAAGACGGAGCCAGAATGAGACGAAGGAGAGGTACTGCCACCTCTGACGAGTTCTGGTGGGGTCCGACCCATGGACTCGGATGTGGTAATCCCTCCATCGTCCGGGCTCAGGCCAGGGGTCATCCTTAGGTATTCGGCCTCGCTCCTGTCAAGAGAGAGATGATCAAGAATGGAAGGGATTTCAGTGATGAGCGAGGGAAGGTCCCTGTAGCTTAGGCGAGGGGAGCTAGAAGCTCCTGGGTAGTCCTGAGACCTGGTCGAGTCACAGTAGAGATCCCAGTCAAAGACAGACCTGAAGAGCTCATCATAGTCCAGGCCCGGGGAGGTGGGAACACGCGGGTTTTCTTGACCTATCTGGGCCAAGTCTCTGGACGCAAAGACAGCAGCGGAAGCACCTCCTTTATCCATGTTGACGACCTGCCTGCCCTGCAATGTAATATACTGTTTCCGGTGTAAGTCACGAGGAGCTATCTTGGTGGAACCTCGATGTCTGCGCTGGGCGAATTGAAGCACGCAGCAAATACTTGTCAGTAGACGATAAGGTGAAAAGTTACAATGTGCCTGATGCTTGCGTGCAAGATTGAGCGATTCAGAGACACGTCCTGGCACCAGAGAGTTATAATTCGGCCTTCCTCGACTGTCATGGTGGACATGTTCACTTACACCATCATCCTCTTCACTTCTCGGTGTAAGACAGGGGTTGTATTGGCTAGATCTCACAAAATTCCACTATAATTGACCAATAGAACAACCTTGTCTTACCGGTTTTCGACTTGAGTTGAGTCCAGGAGGACGCTACGAGTTGCTAGTAGACCTAGATCACGGGAATAGTGTATATGACTATTGTTAGGATGGAGGAGAGGCGAAACTCTATCGATGGTAAACTAGATGGCTAGAATTATCTAGTGTTGCTGGCGCAATTGCCTGTTGATGCTATCGAACCTCCGTGATGTGCTGTTGGTGTTGATATCTGGATGACCAGACAAGACAACGATATTCAAGTGAGGACTGCCAATTTGCTTCCTGAGGTCAATTACATTTGCGAAACTGTCAATTCGAAGTTGCGAATGTCAGTAATCGAACTAGTTCCCTTTGTCATCCTCCGCACGGGCGGTCCGTTAGCCTCGGTGTCGTGTAGTAGAGCAATCGAGTATATCTGTGATATATGAGTTATCAACTCAAATCTACACACTCAATTGGTCAAACAGAACCGAGATACATATCAGAGCGCATCATGAGAACCAGAAGGAACTTGCTATCGACTTCTTTTAGACTTTTCTTCCCAGTGTCAGCACTTAGCTTGGTGGTGTTGCTAGTTCATTGACATCCCGAAGTGGGATCGAGCGGTTGTATAGACAGGGATGTCACCTCTAAGAACTCACGACTCCAAGAAGGACTCTCCGTGCCCGTCATCAGAGTATTATCATTTATGAAATGAAACTTGATCTGTTCAATTTGAATGGCACCAAGTCGAGTGGTTCTAGACACAGTAAATGCAACTATGTATCATATTAATAATTCCGTAGCCATCACAGCTATGCAGTTTTTAGATCCGGCAGCGGGCTCAAACTTAAGTCAATTTAATTTTAATCACTCGTTGAAAACTCCGGTATCGTCTATGAAAATTGTCCGGCCTCAATTTAGTCCCCCGTCCCGGCAATGCGGGGCCGACAACGGCTCCGGCCGTGGCCAAATTTAACCTCAGCGCCACCGGAGCTCCGCGTCGGTAGAATTGGAAGCGAGACCCACGCTGGTTGCCTTATTGAGCAAGACAAGATGAGTTGCATGAGACATCAGTCATGTGCCCAAATTTCTCAAAGCAATGCAGCGCGACTTTCCAACCTGCTTTTTATTTTACTGAAGACGTGTTCTCGAAATATAATTGACTGCTTATCTCTCTGCTCGACACTTTGATGAGAACTTTAGGCCATAGTACTGTAGAATAAAATCATGATGTGAGCCCAAAGTCATCATAAATCACGGATACAAAATGTCTTTTTCGTATAGCTTACCGAAGCGCCAGTTGTAAGGTAAAACCTATCAATTCGCCATTCGATTCGCTCAGTGATACTTTTGCTTCTTTCAGTGAGAAGAGTTACCAACTTCTTCAGTTAATTAGTATTTATAGTCTGCAGACTGATATATAGTTATACACGCCGTGAACAGTTATCTATCTGTCAGACTCGCCCGCCGCACCAAGGGCTCACTATTACTTGCGATAGGAGGGGAGAGGGTTGCGGAATCTAATTTATTTCTGACCATTGCTGACTTCACATGCCCTTTTTGGATGCCTACCTAACAAAGCCCTTCAATCACTCCCATACCACAACCAGAACCATGCCATCCAACTAAAGGAAAGCGCTGTCAGAACTATCGAACAATGCCAAGATTAGAACGCCCCAAGGAAAGAAGTCTGAGGACAGTGCCAGCAAGGAGATCCTGCCCGAGATAGACGACATCCCAGGAGATCAAGAGGAAGAGGATGCACTTGCCCCGAAGGATGAATTCGATTGGGTAGACGATGATGACGAACCTATCTCCTGGAAGACGACAAAGAGCCTGATGCACCTGCAGTACAAACCGGAGAGACTGTTGATGCCGACTTGAGAAGCTTGAATGAAGCGTCCCCTGTCTCAGATAAGCATCCGAATGTCACCAGATATCAGTCACAACTCATAGCACTGGTGCAACGGCTAACGCAGTGGGCGAAGTCTGATATTGCCGGAGACTTTAGCTCCTAGGCAGTCAAAGCTTGGTTGAGGTGATCGAGAAACTACCATTGGATTTAGGGCAATGCTGGCCCATTTCGACCCAGGCCAGCTTGCAGATGACATAGTATTGCACACACCAATTAAGGCACAAGAGGTACTGGGGAGGGCCAACCTGAACCCTAGGGACTTCACCCTCCAGGAGCAAGAAAACATGAGACTTTAGAAGAGGTTGCTAAGATAAACTTAGTAAAGACTCCTCTGATCTTAGACTAAGCTTGAAATAAACTTACACTAGATTGCCCAAGTCTTTTCATTACTTAGGATAAAGGTCTCAAGCTCTATTGCCCTCCCGCATGCAGCCACAAGAAGCACGCAGCACATCGCCTATATGATGTAAGTTGGAATTGAGAACACCATACTCAAGGAGTCAGCAATCTGTGGAAAAAGACAAGTTAAGATGACAAGAGTACCAGTTATGCCATCGATGCCGACAAAGATAGATATATATCGGCTCATCCATTATCAAAATAGGAGGGTACAGCCGTTTGAGTAAGTACGAGCGAGAAATCCACAACAACACGGCAACAGCGACCAAAGCGATGCACTATACCTTATGTAGGAAGGCAAGTGCCGTGCTTAACTTCCGTGTGTTAGGGTTATGGGCAAAACCCTACCACATTGGATGATCAAGCTCCAAACCAGGGTGTCTAAGTGGCTCCCAGTCTTCTTTAAAGGGTTACTGATGCTATACCTTAGAGCCTACCAGGAAGCAAACAAAATCAAGGGTGACCGCTCCTTTCTCTGCAGTGACAGGTCGTATAGGTTGGTGCGAGAGGTTCGGGAAGGCTCAAGTCTTCCCGACTTCCACGCCAATCTATTAGACTAAAGAAGAAGAAGAAGAAGAAGAAGAAGAAGAAGAAGAAGAAGAAGAAGAAGAAGAAGAAGAAGAAGAAGAAGAAAAGATATAGCTGGGAACAAAACCAGGACAGGTTAAGAATGGAATGAATCAAAAGACTCTAGGTTCGATGACACGCTGACCTTGCTTTTGGTCAATTGACCGCGTTGGGTTGAATTGTTTAAAAAGGGAGACCACTAATAACCACAGCCTTACAATATAATTTCTCCCACATATGCCTTTTGACTGCTCCTTCCCTCAGATAGTTTGTCCACTTCTTATAGGAAGACTTGACCGTTCGCTGGGGACTGGCCTCGACTTCCTTGGCAACTTTGACCTTTCACTCAGCTCCCCAACGACTACACAAATGTACAGGTTTCACTTCTCCTATGTGAAGCGCACTGTCTTCTATTTCGATGGTAGGCTGCAGGTGAGATCGTTCTCGTGACCATTTTTTGATGGCCCGACGTGGGTTGGCTCTGACGTACTCCTTGTTTACCTTGTTGATGCGTTCTCTCTCGTGATCATCGTAGTTTCGAATCGCTTCCGTTCTCGTACTAAGATCCGTCATCCCATCGAAGATTTTGAAAGAGTCTGTGGGTATTCCTTCGCAGAGGAAGCCCCTCCAAGCTCAGAGCATAGGTCCGTTTTCGAAGTTGAAGGTCAGTCCGTGATACACTGTCGCTCCGATGCGTCGTTCAAGCTTTTAAGTGGAAATGCCCTTGGCGATTTGTTCTTTGGTGAGGGTAGAGTTTAAGCAAATGTCCAGGCTTCAATATGCGCATCGTTGATCTTCCTGCCAGGCATGACGGGATGCTTAGAAGCCTGATGCTGCGAGTTCATGCCCTCGGACACACTAGCAATGTCTCTGTTTCGATCTCTGGCCGTAACTGGAATTCGTGGCGCTGATACTTTTCCTGTTCGGAGGGTCATAGGGAAAGGTGCATTATAATGAGGTTATATCTCCAGGCTGGCCCGAAAAAAGCTAACTGAAATTAATAAGATCTAAACCCTACGTTTCTTTAGTATTGCTTCAGAGACTCCTTAGAAGCGGCTGAGACCTCCAAGTCTAAGGTTTAGTTAGTTGTAGCGATTGCCAGAATGGGGGAGCTCGTCATTGCCCTGGCTCAACTATGGATCATGAGGTGGGTAAAGGTTGGAAGCACGGGAGGATATATGTCTCCCTCCTGATATCCTTTCGCCGGCTTCAGAAAACCTCATCATAATATTCGCATACTGTTATTAGGCTGTAATAGGGATTTCACTCATTAGTAGATTGTTTCGATTTGAACTACATTCAAGGCGAGAGTACTTTGCACATCAAACTCTTCGAAGTGAAAAATCGACAGAGTTAGATTGTGTAAAGGCTATTGGCTATACTGCTTGTCTATATGGTTGCTGCTGAAGCGTAATATGATTTGTACGGTTTGAAGTTAACTATAACTCAGCACATATGACCAGCTGAACGAAAACACTTGATCAACGGGAACAATCACTTTATGTTTGGTTGTTTCGGTTTCAGTCCTGCTTCTCGATCCAGTATCATTCTGCGCAGCAATTGATCGTGTGATGCTGACATAGACATGCACTCTCTTTCTAAGAAACAGTCAGCTCTTGTTCCACAACTGGGATCATAGCCACTAACGAAAACAGAAGCTTTCAGTGCGTAAGCTCATGAAAGCTTTGATAAGAGACTCGTCATCGTTGAGAAGCTTGCGTGTTGCAGCTACCCGGAAGTTGGCATAGAGCGGACTAGTTACGCGGAACAGGGCTGCATACATAGACACTAGATAGTGGTAAAAATGCGTCCCAACTTCGAGCTTGCACTCTGGAAACCCGCTGTAATCTTCAGGTCCATGATCAGGAAATTCTCGGAAGGCCATATATGCGTGTACGATTTTCCGATACATCAGGATAAGACACCACAGGCTGGCCCAGAGAGCCATTGAGTTGTCAGGCCCGACACCCGCAGTGCCAAAGACGATTTTCTCGAGCTCAAGAAGGACTTCTTTCTCTATTGGTTGAGAGGCCGCTTTTGAGATCTGGCCAAACTGTGTATGCAACGCACAAGATGGCGGAGTCATATTTCCCTCGCTTTCCATGCAAAGAATGAGGCCAAAGCGGATTTTTGTCAGACAATTGAGCCTGTGGACTTTACGGACAAATTCGTACTTTGTCGTCTAAGTAGGCTGAGTAAGGCATCAAGGTGAGATTTTGCTTACCATAGGCAGGCATGCTTCAGATTGGCTGTATCTCAAAATGAATGAATCCACGGTTTGTTGGAAGCCTAGAGAGCGGGGATCCTGATGAACGATCATTCTTTCGACCCAGTCAATCAGTTGACTGGGTAGAAGAAGCTGTGATAAGGCATAGCGGGCGCTTTCTTGGCGGTATGATTCAACTTGCTCCCCGACTTGATCCGTCACGACCCAGCAACAGAACCATGGTGGTGTTGTGTTTCCATAATAATCCTGTACTTCAACTTCTACAATTGGGTTGTCAAGGTAGTCCATGGACAGTGAGACTTTTCGATGTGGTCCAAGATGAGTTGTGCCTGTGATAAGCTCCCGGTTTAGCAACCTCGCAGTATAATCGATATAATGAAGATCTGAAACTATTAGCTGACCTGAATATACACCGGCCAGATACAGTCTCACCTCCTGAGCTGAATCTCGTTTTCGTCAACTTCTCACGGATACATAACTGAGTTCCAAGAATACCAGCTGCTTTTTCACATGCTTGACATGGAGCTCCTACGCCACACTAAAAGGTCAACTTTTGTATGTACGTGCACAGGCACACGTGATGAGACATACAGATATTCTTCGAACTTTGCATCTGAAGCAAGGACCAGTTTTCCGGACTCGTGCAACTTCAAGCCTTCTTTTTTCCATCAAAGTCCTTTCTCTTCTTCTTGATACCATCGGGTTTAGTGGGGTTAGAGGGGAAACATATGACGGAATATTCAGGGACTGAGATAGTTGAACGAATTCCTTTACGCCTTGGCTGATTAAATGATCGATCCATCTTATAGCCGCCTTGTATATCATCCGGTATCTTCTTTTCGGAATATTGCTGTTTGCTAGTGGCAGCAGGGATAGGGATCTCGTTTAAAGGCGTAAGAGGTTGGGCTGACTGTGAGAGTGTTGAAGTTCCCTGACGGAGGCGCTCAATGTCGAGGAACTCTTCAAGATCGATGACTCCAGAAGAGTACGGCTCGAAGCTTCCTTCTTGGAGCATCGTTGAACCCATTTTCAAGAACTAGTAAGTTGGCATTTAAAATCATCAAGACATCCTGTTCCTTGCACTTGTGACATCCTTTCGTCAGTCATTCGAACAATGAGAAAGATGGGGCACCGGCATCTGCTGTCCTATCAGACCGCAGCGTCAGCAGCTCCTCCTCGGTGAGCTTAGATGAGCCATGATAGGAGAATTTACGTCGCGTGAATTTACTGGATGGACTGAGAGGCGAATAGAAATGCTTCCCTTTTTGACAGACGCCTTGCTTGAGTCAAGGACAAACATAAACTTTGACTGAAACGAGCTTGACTGCGGATGGCTGAAGACAAGCATCGCATTGGAATGCATATTGGGGTCCAGACCGCCCTCTTTAGCATCTTACGTATTATAAGCACTTAAATGCCTTTTGTTGACGCTATGGAGCATTGGTCAAACCCACCCGAGTAATAAGATTCGGATATAGGTAATATGCATATTTCCTGCAACTCTATGTATAACTGTATCTCTGTCTACACCTGAAGCGTTACAATGAATGATCCAGTGGGCCTACAACACAAGTACATACGAGAGTTCATCCGGCAGTGCAGTAACAACACAGCACAGGCGCCGAGCTAGAGTCTCGTCCAGTAGGGATAAAGATCCATAGGCATACGGCCGTTTTTGGCGTATTCCTTGGGGCGAACAGACACCAGGCTAGGTTACAAGGGTGGGACGATTTTCCGGAATGTTCTATAAAAAGGTACCAGAAGCGGAGCAGCACAGCACAGCCATGCAGACGAGCCATTAGAATCTCGACAACTTCTCACGATCCTTCGTCTTGTCCTGGGCAAAATGGGTTCTCTCCCTTTTCTGTCTGATGTGCAGAGCCAATCTCGGCTACCGCTACTCTGTAAGCCCCTCAATAACGACCGATGGAACGCCCAAGCCAGGGGTCTAGAATATGACGCAGCTGGTCTGGGGATCTGATGCACCCTTGTGGTGTACGGAGTACAGAGTATGGTGCGGCAATTGGGAGTTTGATTTTTCACTGTCCAGATTATCGCCATGTTCCACTCCCAGCCTGATGGCCTGGATTGTGAAGCACCACATGTGGCGTACCGCCATGCGCCTTTCTGACAGGCATTTGTGTACACGTGCAGACATAAATTTATTACTGCGGCCAATTATTGAGCTCGGTCTCCGGGGTGGCACGCACTCGATGACAGGTAAGTTGCTGAGATTTGTCTGGCCGAGGAGCATGAGTTAGAGGCGATGATCATGGCTCATGCACCGTAAGCCCCCTGTTTCACGGCCACTCTCCCCTAAGGCGCAACTGGTGGGTGACTCGTGCAAGTGACTGCTTGCCTGCTGAGCATCACACATGAGTCGGCCGAGAGAAGTCTGGAGAATACAGGGTACAAGTCAGGTACCGAAGTCAGAAATCGTCCAAGACTTTGCTGATGGGGATCTATCTGTCTTGAGTATACGATATTTACCCATCATGTGCTGTCGAGTCGGTCTGAAATACGAGAAGCGAAACATCGTAGCCGGGTAGATTTCCCCAGTTTATTGGATTCCTGCTGCAACCTCTGCGCCAGACGGTCCATTCTGTTGAGAGCGGCTAACCACGGCTGGGCGTTGTTATTTTTATGAGTTGGTCTTTGCAGATCTTACGAGGGCGAGAAACAGCCATAGATGGGCCAAATGGGAACAGCATATTTCCGATGCGAGGGAATAGGGGTTTGGTTCTACTAGGGGGGCTAATGCAGGAGTTTGAAGCAGGGCGAGACTTGCTGGGGTTTCTCGATTTCTGACTGTGATGACGAGTTTTGTTTTGACCTCTAATGGGAATGACGACGGGTGAAGCTTATTACACACGACGGTGGTGGATAGAAGCGAGGACTTTGCGTGATTCGACGAGGTGCCGATGCTGATAAATGTAACCAGTTTGGGCGTCGTTGACGGCAGAAAGGCAGCCACAAGATCAATCTAACACCAACTACTCTGTTTCGTGAGGTGGCTGATTCCCGGGAGTCCCAAAACCTTGCTTCATGCAGATCACAGTTTGCAGTCGAGGATAAAATAAAAGCGAAAAGATTAGACTGGATGGATATGGGGAAATTGAGCGATCGAGTTGTACGTAACTGATAATCTTAGACCAGAAACCCACCGTCTCCAATCTGTTGACTGGTGTTAAATGTGAGGCAACCGTTCGGGGGAACGCCCAGAAGGAAACGCTGAAAGCCTGAAACTTCGAAACGGCCAAGCACTGTGAGTGGCAGGGGGACCGTGGGGTTGACGGTTGGCTCTCGCTGATCCGTCCTGCTTCTCCGATCCCTGGCATAATAATGGTGCTGATACTGGCCAAGTAATGAAGAAGCATCGAGGAGGTGTATGCATGTAATTCCAATCTCTGATAAGCCAATCCTACCGTACTGTTGTATTACTGTCAACACCAATTCAGCCTGGCTGAGGATCATCATAAACAATCTGAGCATCAGATATTCAAAGTCACCCTCAGGTACTTGCATGTACCGCACGCAGGGTCCATTCGTATCCTGCCAGTGTGTTTACTCCATGTGTAACTAGGCCCTCGAGGCTCAAGCCCACTCTGTCTAGTCTGTCTACCGCAGTTGCATCTCTGGACTCGCCATAGCTGCAGCTAATTGCACCAGATGGACACCACTAACTACCTAGGGGATAATTATGTTATACACTGATTCTTCTCGGGCTTTCCTCAACGCCCCGGACTTCCCTGTCGTCGGCGACCCCATGCACTTTGGCGCTCACAACAGAGAAAAGCACCTCACCTCATCCTCGAGGAGAAATCTGCGCACAGTTGGCCATAGCACACACCCTGGGCTGAGCATTGGGCAACCAAGATTCGCAATGCTTGCTCTAGAAGGCTGACCTTCGGTATTCACAGCCATGCCTCAGCTGTTGATGGCGAGGGGAGGCCTCAGGTGCGTTTTATGCCGGTGCGATGGACGGGGATCTAGGTACTCGAAGGTACACTTACAGAGGGTTGTAGATCAAACGTTGAAATACGAGGAACCCTAGGCATTGTATGTATGTTTTCGAAATGGCAGGGTCGTGCATGTTGTCCAGTGTGGTATTTATTCATCCAAATTTCAGACAGTAAAGTGGCATCATCATACTATAGACGATGTCTTTCTTTCTCTCCCTTCCAAGTCTCAGTCTCGGCTTTTGTGGTGAATCAAATGTCTTCTCCACTTGTCATCAGTCTGAAATCACTCCGCAGACCAGTCAAGAGATGGATGAGCCGCCCAGACCAGGAAAGACCCGCTACGATGGAAAAAAGGATTCAAGGATTCGAATTGGATGCCCCGTCTCCATTGTCACGGATCCGTAATGATATTGGTAGCGGCGTAGCTAAGCTACAGCACCTCGGCACAACATGAGTAACAAGGCGATGGACATGAATAGAGCATAAGCATGAGCCTGTCTGGGGCTGGAAAAAAAGAGAGACATAACCATCCCATCGTAAGAGGGTGAATACAGACAGATGCATGCATGTGGATGTGAATAGCGCACTGTTTCAGACACGGTATATCCGGTTTCCGCAGTTGACAAGTTAACAAGTCGACTGGATCAAGCGGGAGTTTGGTGATTCAAATGTCTTTGACTGATAGCTCCCGTTCAGCCCGTCGTCCGTCGTCCGCCTTTCTGGGCTTCTTTCCCCTTCTCATTCTCTTTCTCTTCAGTTCGGGAGAAGCTAATCCCTCTAATAAGCACCACTCAGCCAACGTCATTGCGTATCCACCAAGTCCCGAGCCCCCGAACCCGGACCCGATCCGGTTGATCCAGAGACACACCCAAAAGTAGCAGCAAAACCTCCCAGGTACCAGGCGAGTACCTGAAGAACCTGCTAATTAATCAACCAGCCAGCATCAAGCTCTGCCAGGCCTTTTATGGGACTTGAGTCTCCATCTTTTGGGGGGGGCCTGTCCCCGGCGCAGGGAAGACCCGTCCTAGATCTGACACGAGGCCACAAACTAAAATACTGTGTGCCCTGCGTATTCCCTACCTTAATAACATCTACCGGAAAAGTGCTTTTGCCCGACTTTTTTCTCTCAGTTGACGCTTGCTGCCGTCTCTTCCACTCCAGTCTGAAGTCAAGTTCTCCGTTGAGCTCTCCTCAGTTTCAGTTTCTTTTTCTTTCTTCCTTTTTGTTTGTTGCTGGCAGTCCCCTGACATAAAGAATTGTCCATTTGCCGGTCCCCTTTTACATACCTTTGTTAACCCGGTTTCCCACTTACCAGCTTAACTTACTTACCCACTCACTGCCTTACCTGACCAAGCTTGCATAGCTTAGCTCGCCTTGTTTGCCCTGCCCTGCCCTGCCTTGTTCTGTTTGAACTGTCACTCGTTTGCCACAAGTACCCTCTGCTGCCATTCTTAGCATAGGTACTCTGCCTTTTCCTGTTCCTCTGCTTTGCTGTATGTAACGCTGGCGTTTGGACGGTCCGGTCACGTCTTGCTTTTACTTGCTAGGACGAACGAATTGCATTGCCCGTCATGACGTCGAGCAGGTCCTTCCGGGCTTCTATCATGCCCTCTATGTTGCGGTCAAACACAGATCCCGATTCTTCATCTTCTCCTCGAAAGAGCGTAAAAAAGTCAAACACTTCCGATCTCGCCCACCTGCGTGGATCAAACATTGGGTCTTCAAAGTCCACCACAAACCTGCCTCATATGGGCTCCAACCCGCAGCAAGACCAAGACGCTGTACAACACAACCGTCCACGTTCCGCCGAGCAAAAGACTATTCGTAAACGCAACGATACTACTCAAAAAGTCTCCTTGCCCAAATCCCAGTCGACAACAAACCTCTCTCCCACCACAGGTTCAACTCGCTGGAGAAGTCGACTTACATCTTTTCTTCCATCGCTCGTTCTGCCATCCGAGCCTTCACCAAAATCTGTACCAACACCTCCGGTACCTGCGGCGCCCTCCGCTCCCGCTTCCGCCGTTACAGCCGCTGTTTCTCCTGCGCCCGCCAAATCTTCTTCTCCCACCGATACCTCGACTACCACTAACACCGCTGCAACCCCTCCTACAACCGTTGACGATAGCGCCTCGTCTACCACCCCCAGCATCATCGACCCCACCGTCCGGATGACGAGCGATTACCACGACGCCCTCACCCACCAGGCTCATGGCCAATATCAGCCAAGCCAAGCTGGTTCCCCGCCTAGTCCGGACTCGATCCCGACCCGCGGCAGCGACAGTCTCGATTGCCCATTAAACCCTCAGCCTCAGATCATGGCACCGATTCCTCCATCTCCAGAGGTCCAGAGAGCCACCATGAGCCCCCAGGAACCAAACATACCGCCCCCTCCGATTCCTACTTCTCCTTCAGATAATGTCAGCAATGGTGTTAGTGGAAAGTTGCGAAAGGAAAACCCCGCCGCTCGATCACGAAGTGACTCTCTCCAGCACACATCCAGCAACTCCAACGGTGACTCCATGCAGGCTCCGAAGACTCGACAGACTTCCCCAGCTCCTGATCGTGGTCGCCGCGCATCTTCAGTGCAGTCTCCCAGCAGCCGCAATAACAACACTAAGAGCCGCGTAGTTTCCACACCACTCGCCATCAGACCAGGTTCATCAAAGGGTGATGCGAGCCAGAGCCCAACGCGGGGTCGCCTCCGAAGAAGTTGGTTGCCTGGTGGAAGATCGCGATCAAACTCGATGGACGTCTCCAACACAAACGCCTCAACCGCGTGGGTACTGTCCGACGATACACAGGCTGAGTACAATGCTTCGTTTCTCAAGAACGGAGAAAAGGTAAATGACGTTGCTCTACCGTTGAACCATGGTTTCAGAGTTAATCTTTGCGCTCGATCAGGTCCCAGAACTTTGGAACGAAAGCGGTGCTGTTCTTGTCTACCTTTACCCCAAGGGCAGTGGCTTCGGGCCGTCATTCAAGGTTCAAGAATTCACAATCAGCTCGTCCTGGGTCTTCAATGAACTCATTCAGCGAGAGCGAGAGATGCCTATGGGTAGGGACCGAACTAGGAGTTTCAGTGGTCGCGACAGCCTGACAGCCGAAGATGCGAACCGATTCATCTCCTCACCAAACTCTCCTCCTGTTCAGGATGACGGATATGATGACTGCCTCCACCTGTATCTTCCTAATGGAACTCCCGGTCAAGAAACACCACCCGACATGGATCGCTTGATTGCTATTCGCAACCTGTTCGCCTTCTTGACCGGGCAGCCTCTCGTTGCCACCAAGACTCGCCCTTCCAACTTCCATGCTTTCCTGGAGATTTCAAAACTTTTGGAAGAATACGGCTTCACGAGTTATGATGGAACTACGTTTGGAGACGCTGTCGATCTCAGTTTCGGGTTTTACATGGACCAGCATGCTCTTGCAGACTGCCGGAACAGCCGGGAAAAGACTCTCGAGGCATTGATTCTGGGCGAGCGCATGCGATCAGCCGATCTCTATAATGAGGCATTTGCCCATGCTGCAGGCAAGCTTCCAGCTATCCAAGACCTGAAACTTCCTCTCTGGAACCAGGTTTCAGAAAAGACACGCACGAACTTGGAACGGGCTAGTACCGATCTGAGTAACCGCCAGCACAACGCCAATATGCACCTGGAGCAATTCGAATTCCCTGCACTTTTCTCTGGTATTGCAAACTCAACTTCCATGTCGGAGCTTAGAAGCGTCCGCTTCAAGGTGTGGAGACAGTCATTTACCAAGATGCGTAATTTCGCTCTCAGCTACTACAAGACAGCATTCGGCAACTGGCCACCCAAAGCCAGCAGCAAGAAGAACCCATTCTCCGAGAGCGGCCTCAACAGACTTGTCCTCAAGGTTCTGTATTCTGACATGTGTGCTCTTTATGACTTGCTCGTCGACCGGACCAACCGAACTTCGAGAATCATGGATGCTGTTCCTGAACTTTCTAACGATCCTGACAAGATGACCATGTCTGCACTGCGAAACATCATGTCCGAATTCGATCGCTCGAAGCCGCCTGTTCTTCCTCCCATTTCTTACGATTGTCCGCAATTGCCCACTGCGACATCTATCCTGGAAACCTACGATACGCTGTCGCCAAAGAAACAGGCAAAATTCGACAAGAACATCAAGGAGCATGAACTCATGCTCATGTTGAACAAGGCTTACAATTACGATACCAACGCTACCAAGGTTCCTTTCTTGGACAAGTTTAAGGAGTTTGAGCTTCGTGAGGCTCGAGGCAAGACGCCTCAAGATCTTGCTGACCAGCGTATCGGTTACTGGCTGTTCCTTTACGTTGTCATCCAGTCACTTCCTGTCTTGGTTGTGGATGCTCCAGGCATGCAGTTCACTGAAGGTGTTGAGTACTTCCTCTGTGAGCCTCCTCTGGGTAACCCTCCTTGGGTTCCGGATCAGCAAGTGAAGAAGATGTGGTATGAGGTGGCTGGCACAGGTGGCTTGGTCGAGCTCTCTCAGGATGCTGTTCTTTTCAGCGTGGAAGCCACTTACCACCGAAGTCACTGCTGGCTTGCTGCTACCCAGTGGGAGAGCGGCGCTTCAGGACTTCAAGCCCAGCCACCAACGGAACCCTCGCTGTCACCGTTGCAGCCCCCACGGTCCATGTTCCTGGATGAGGACTTTATGCCCACACCACCACCATCTTTCGGCAACGGCTACAACACTCCTCCATCCCCCATTGGCAGCCCTTCAGGCTCTCTTCGCCCCCGAACTCACTCGCCCGGCGGAAGTCGAGCCAATCAAGCTTGGCGATCCAGTATCGCCTTGGGATTGGAGCCTGTACCTCTGCAGCCCCCAAGCCCATTCGGAGAACGTAGCAGTTCTCTTGGTGGACGTCCTCCCAGTCTTATGATGGGTTCGCGGAACTCATCTGTGTGTAACCTGGCAGCCTTTGGCCACCAGGGCTTCCCTCAAACAGAATCACCTCCTCCCGACCAGACGGGCGCAACCTTTGACGATATCTTGCGCAGCGATGCCATGAAGAAAGAGAAGAAGAAGAGCCGATTCTTCTGATCACTGTTGGTTTCCTTGGTCAGAATTTGCCCAACGTCATTCGAAGAGCTCAGGAGCTCAATTCCTGTACAGCCAGCTGCCGGGTTTCCCGCATGCATGCACGACTTTCCGCCCGCGTCGGCGTGTTTTTATCAAATCCCGCCGACTTTAATGTGGCAACGACCGCCTCAGCCGAAGGTTTATTGCAAGTACCTTTTGGGCTGACTACCTTGCGAGCTGTTATTATTACTCCTTTTTCTTTCCTTTACTTTCTCATCTACTTGATCATATACGCAACATCACATACCTTTTTGGAAAGGAGGGCGGGCGGAACAAGAACCCCAGCCCTTTTTACTATTTAACGACATTTAGCATGAGAAGAACAAAATCAAAAATCTACAGAGATATGTAGTCGGGACGGGATCATAACTATCTAGTTTTAACCTAGACATGGTTGGTAGAAACAATGTCTGTAATTGGCCGCAAGAAAAAAAATGTTGAATTGTTCACTTTTTGCATATGAGGCTTTGGCGTACAGCAGATTTATCGCTATTGCGAAGTGGAGAGCACAAGGGCGTTTATTCGGTGGCATCGGTAGCTTTAATTACCTGAGCTAAATACATGGATTTACTACATATACGTCACTTTTATTTTATTATCATTATCATTCTTAATATTTCGGTTAAGCCAGAATGGGAATGCTGATACTACACTACATAGTTGCACACGTTGGATCTGTGATGATAGTGAATGTTGCCCGATGGCTGGATGTTATTTGGCATTCTGTTTTTTTTACTCATATGTTTTTGATATTTGCCAATGCTATGAACCCGATCCTGTTTACCAATGAGTGAGAACGCCATGAAATGATATCCCTGAACCTCGGGACTTCCCAGATATATATCGTGCCATGCCGTCCCGGTTCTATATATGTGCCGGCCGTGAATCGTAACCATACTATCATCTCGCCAAGAATCTTGGTATATCTTCAGGTAAGCAGCCTCAGAGAGTGACTTTGGTCCACCGACCTCTCTCTGTATGCCACCATCTTTCTTTTTCCTTCTTATCTGCCACGATGCCATCACGCATATTCCAGCGTCCAGTGCACCCTTCCCTCCCACCGATGAGACTCTCTCCAGCATCGCTATCCAAATCTCTCACATCAATCAGACCGCCTTTATAGTCTGTAGTGCCCCTGTCAGGAAGAAGGTGGTACTTGATTGAGCTTCCAGCCGTACCAATGAATCCAGCTATGGAGAAAGTCTCAGTAATGGTTCCGCCCTCATCTACTACGTTGACAGTGAATCTTGGCCGGGAACGTGCTGCTTCGAGACGGGTTTGGGCGGCAAGCCGTGCGGTATGGAGGCTTGTGTAAGGGCGGCGTGTGTCGCCAAACGGAGAAACCGGGGTCCGTGGAGAAGCGAGAGGTGAGCTGTTGGATTTGAACAGGCGTGCGGGAGACATGGGGCTTGCCGAGCCTGGAGGAAATGCAAAAGGTGATGAGCTCTCTGGTTGCTCAGAGGTTCGGAATCGATCGGTAGGAAGATCGATTCTCTCGACGGGGTAGCACAGATCCTGAAAGATGCCGTCCGGGTCGTTGAGTGCTCGGAGTGTCCTCAAAGCCGGAAAACCTCCTGCAGAGATACTGCGAGCGAGAATATCATCCGCTGCATTGCCACAGGTAGCATGGCTGGTGATGTCCCAGTGGAGACTCTGCACAGTGTTGTTTGCAAGATATGGCATCATCCATAGTGCGAAGCTGTCGTTCTCCGGCATGACGGGTGGGAAAGTCTGAACGAGAGAAAAGTTGAGCAGGTTTATCAAATTAGACAAGATACGCGCCAGAGCAGCGAGAGACGTGAGAGGTGTGTGTCGAAGAGTAAGCTTACGCAGAGGAAGACTGGTGGACTGCGTTGCGAATGATGATAGCCCGCTCGAGGTTATGCCGCTGATGTGAGACAAGGTCAAGGAGTGTAGAGGCGGTAGAGCAAGGAGAGTGGAGTCGTCGAAGCCATTGGGCGGTAGGTCACAGAGATGAAGATGCTTGAGGTTTGGGAGACGGTTGAGTGTTGATGTGAGAAGGTTCTCGGGCGTCAGGGTGGCTCCTGGGAGACAATGCACAGTAAGCGTTTCCAGGCGAGACCAGTTATCATGATATGCCAAAAAAGCAGCTCCCTGGGAAGGCCTGAGTTCTCCAGGCATCACCAAGCCAAGCTGCTGAGTACTCGATTGGATTCTCTGTTGTCTCTGATGAGGCGAAGCGTGTACGAGCCAGTTCATTTCTCTCAACATGGGTCTTGTTGATAACGCATGAAAGATCTTCTTGAAGGAGTGGTCGTACGGAACCGACAAGCCACTGAGGCTCTCGAGATTAGGACACGCCATGATGAGCGTCGCAACAAGGTCCTCATACTCGGCAGCTCCGGAGCCCCTGGCGACAATTTCAGGGGCCGGAACTTTAAGTGTGCGGACGATTTGGGCGATGTGAGGATTAGAGCGGAGTATGCGCCGGAGCATGAGGACGCGAATGCCCTGTGCCATTTTGAACTTCTTCTTGAGAGCTGCCGAGTCCGGGCCCACGAGTTGGAAGTTCTGGTATCTGATACAAGTCAGCTTTTTCTCATGCGTGGTTGGAAGAGATGTGCTTGCAGTGCTATTTGGGCGGGCCTGTACCACTTGCGGCAAGCCGCAGCGATATTACAAGCATCTCGCATCCAGCAAGTTGCACAGCTCCCGCTGTTATCCGCCAGGTGAATATCTCTTAACTGCTGCAGTATATTTGAGAGGATCTCTGAGGGCAATCTGGCGAAGAGCTCGTTCGGTTGGAGGGGAGCTCGGGAAGAAGACATCTTCTTGACGGGCATCGGCCGCTGATACATGTATTCAGATCGCCATTGAGATGCAGGTCCGTTCGCCTCCATACTCGTTGTACTCCCCCAAGAAGGGGTCCGTCTTGCTGAGACCATGCTTTCTCGAGATCGAAAGGACGATGCAGTCGTAACTGAGCTGTTGGACAGTTTTCGAGGACGGTCCAGGGCGGCATTTGGCCTCACACTTGTAGGATCTGCCAGGGGAGTTTCGAGAACAGCATATGTTGGTCGAGGATAGGCCGTAGGAGAAAAGTTGTCTTGAGAGCTCTTTGGAGACTCGGTGTTTGCAAGAAAAGCGTTGATGGCGTTTTCTTGAACTGAAGAAAGATCTTTTGGCGAGCCAAAAGACGGTGGGTGAGCCAGCCGGACAGTAACTGTAGAGTCCTTCATAGTTGCGGTAGTGTCAAGCTTTAGCTGATTCTTGTGTTGCTTGTCATTAGGCTTTGTTACTGGCGGTGATCCAGCATATGCGGAAGCTCTCTTGGGTCTCAGTTTGTTTGAGCCAGGACGGCTATACCAAGAATTGAATTATTAGTATTAGTATTAGTATTAG
>VYWZ01000628.1:0-17242 GCA_008711595.1 Fusarium xyrophilum | reverse complement strand
TTAGTGTTTTGTGGAGGGTGGCCGGTTTCTGGGGGTGGCCGGTTTCCCCGTATCCGACGTTAAATATGCTTAATGCTAGTAAATTATTACGTTCTAGACCAGATCGACCCGTCTTGGCGGGGAGTAAGGAGGGAGCCTAAGCCGTCAGCTTACAACTCTGTAGGGAGAACTTTTGGTTCCGAGTAAATTGGACGAGGATCACTGCATGAAAGCAAGCAAGCAAGAAATGGCCTGTTTGAATAGAACCACTCTCGCCCCGAGGTTTAGCTATAGGGGATCATCCAGACTAGACATTCAAGCATAAAGATAAAGATCAACTATCGCGATTGATCTGATCGGCCTTTTCCCCACGCTCGCTACTTCATCTCGGTCCCCTATTCGTCGACATGGGTTCCCTTCGTTTTCTCCTTGTCGCATCCATCGCCACTCTGGTTTCCTGTCGCGATGTCCCCGATAACATCAAGGCTTTCAAAGAGAGCATCATAAAACAAGGCTCTTGCAATGATACTCTCGCAGAAGGCTTCCACAGCGCCGACGGCGACGATGGCTGTATGCCTATCAAGATCCGCATTGCGACCGCGACTAATCAGTAGCAGCATACGTCTACTGCGGTGACCATCTCAAAGACTACGATGTGATATATGTCCAGGGCACCAAAGGCAAGCTCGTCAATATGGACATCGACTGTGATGGAGTCCAGGGCAGCTCTGCAGATGATGGACGCTGTGGCTCATCAGGCGACACACAATCTGTCACGTCTTTCCAAGACCAGCTCAAGTCGTATGGCACGGATCAGAAGGACCTCGATGCCAATATTCATCCTTACGTGGTGTTCGGAAACGTGGGTACCAAGAAGAACTGGCCAACTTTTGATGCGCAAAAGCACGGCATCAAGCCATTGAGTGTGATTGCTGTTGTATGCGGCGACAAAATGGTAAAACATCACCTTTTCTTGAATGCCGAGTTATTGCTGACTTTGCTAGTTTTACGGCATCTGGGGCGACGAGAATGGCGATGATGGCGATGAAGCAATGGTCGGAGAGGCCTCCATCTCTCTTGCAACAGCTTGCTTCGGCGATGATATGAACGGCGACAATGGCCACGATGGAGATGATGTATTGTATATCGCCTTCCCTGGTAGCGACGCTGTTTCAGGAGAAGATGGTGCCGACTGGGACGCCAAGAACTTCAAAGACTTCGAAGAAAGTCTCGGTGGTGTTGGAGATAAGTTGGTCGCTCGAATCGAGGACACTGATAGTGGTGCCTCTTGCTTGTGGCCTGGCATATGGGGAATGGTAAGGTGTTACTCCTTTTTGTCATTTCAAGTTGTACTGATGTTGTGGTAGGGTCTACTCGTCGCATCGGCTATGGCTGCCCTGCTGGTCTGAACATCAAAGGGCGTCTGCATAGCGGGCTCCGGCGGCTCATAATTCTGGCGATGTTTTGTACTGCGCCCCTACTGTTTATCATATGAACTGTTGATACTGGGCATTTATGCTGCATATAGAAGATGCCATCATATACATAGAATACCTAATTGTACACTTTTGTTTCCTACTGCTCCACGCACAGCACTCGCTATGGTATACAACCATCACATGTCATTACTGAAGGAACACAATAGTCTGGAAACCGCGTAAGACAGTGGACTATAGTGATAGACTAGGATATCTTCGTTCAACGAGTGTTTTATCTAAAATTGGATATAATAAGTGAGAAAGGAAAGCTTGTCGCAAGCGCTATGATCTACATATCTAAAGTGTTGAAATCGAACACAACTCATACCGCCAAGGCGATTCCTAACAACGAAGGGAAAATAATAACCCAATTACCACCGGACTCTAATCCAGCATCTGCATTCGTCGAGTCTTGCTTCGCACCCATGGCAGCCGGCCGCGTCGCCTCCACCCGAACGTTATCCGCCGCTTTGTCCTGGTCAGGAGTGTAAGTAAGTGGCTTGAACCCGCATGACCGCATGATAATATCCAGGTCTATTTCGTTAGCAGCTGGTCAATGTGTTTGGGCGTGGAGACTCGCTGTTCTGCTTGTGTCCATCAACGACGATGCAGTCTTGACATAGCGCTGCGATCTTGGCCACATCAAAGCTCGTATTTTTACATACACATTCCCTCTCCGGATCATCCTCTGGAACTACTGATTGGGTCTGCAAACTAGCTCCCCAACTCGTCATGCTAGCGGTACCAGAATCACCCTGGAGAGTTTTGGTAGGTTGAGTTACTTCCGAGCTGACAAACGATGAACTTATCACGGAACGCCTCATTGTCATTGTCTGCTCCTCCGCACTAGTGTCGTCAGCAACCCATTTCATTGACGCCGGCGTAGACTTGGCAGTCGACGTTGGCGTTGGCGTTGACGTTGACGTTGACGTTGACGTTGACGTTGACGATGTCGTGCTCTCCTGAGGCTCGAACTGTGGAGGAAATGACGTCGGCGCAGCCCTGATGATAGAGAAGCTTCCCTTGTGCAGCCCATCGTCCTCGACCGGTTCCACGGCCAACTTTGGAACCCACTCGGGGTTTGGCTGTCGCTTCGCGAGGCGATGGTTGTGAACATTACATTTCGCTGTCAACTCGACGATTGGACCACAGATCGTCACGCATATGAGTGGAATGTCGTCCGGCGGCAAGACGTCTGCCATGGCGACGGCGGCGAGGCCCGTAATAGCGGCCTGCCTGGCCCATGACAATCTCATCTCGACGAACAGCTGCCTCGATTGTATTGGATCCCAAGCCGACGATGGTGGCCCGTACGTTTAGGCCTCGAAGACAAGACAGAATGAGCCGCCTGCAGCCAGCTATTGAATAATAAGCGAAAGAATATAGAGGCACAGCCCCGGGATAACACAAAAGCGATACCAATATGGTTAAAGAGTGTATGGTAACGAGACCAAGATGTCACCCGTTCAACAGGAAGACAAAGACGACAAATGTCTCGAGACGAGAAGCACGCACGAGGAGGCGAACCACGGCGACGGTACTCCTCGATGCATGGTGAAACGCAGGCCCAAAGAGAGTGGTAGTATGTATCAAGTGCAGGGCACGATGCTACGTAGCGAGATCGAGAACGTTGTTGCAAGGAACATGACGGCTGGGCTTGGGAAACAAGTAGTATTCCGGTGATAGCTTGTTACACTAGAGGTTCAGAGCTGAGGCGCCTGTTAAGCCTGGTCAATCGGCTGCAACACGGTGGTTGAAGCTTCGTCTCAGGACAGGATCATGGTGGATTAGTCATGAAACAATTTGACTGACGCCAACACCATGATAGATAGTGATCTTGATAGCCGAACCGCTATGAAATATTTTTAGTTAGTAACTACCTAGCCTCCCAATCTTAAGCTTGATTGATAGACATGGGGTAGTCTTATCTGTTCATCACCAAAGTTCAAACGGCTATGGGTCAGAGGTCCATAAATAAGCCCAGGTATTATAGAGTATAGGCATCAGGTAACGGAAACATTGCTCTCGCATCGCATTTTTAACATCATCGAATCTAAATCTATGTCCAGTAAACATCTTCACCTGTTCACGCCGTGCATCCGCTATGTCCTTACAGTGTATCTCGGCGTATATCATCAACCACGTCCATATGTCATTTCATGCTTATTAAAAACGGTGTAATCTTAGCCAACAGTCGACGAACTCATACAATCAAGAAATCGAAAAGTCGGCCGTCGAAAAAATTGTGTCTGTCTCAAAATCAGGTGAGACATCTAGAAGCGGTGCTGGCGACCAACACTCTCGACGCGAACGCCAAGCTTGACCATCTCGCGAGAGTCGATGACACCACGGCCATCAAAGACCCAGCGGGGCTTGGTCATGCTCTCAGAGATGCGGACCCAGTCAACGCGCTCCTTGGGCTTGTACTCCTCGGAGCTTCCCATCCCTGTAGCGAAGCCAGTGTCCTTGCTCTCGCGCTCCTGGATGCAGTCGGGGCAGTCTTCTTCACAGCTAGGCTCGACATTGAAGCGGTCCAGAGGGTCATGGGACTGGACATCAGCACGTTGGACAAGGTGCTTGTGGAGAGCGAGGAGCTCGTTGGCACTGGGGATGGCGCTCTCGAAAGGACGAGGGTCGGCCTTGGGGTTGGGCTTGCGGCCAATGGTCTTGGACTGGACGGCAGATGTAGGGGCGGGAGGAGGAGGAGGCTGGTTGCGGAACTCGTCGAACTCGGTAGCAATGATGATGGCGGTACTGGACTCGCAAGCATCGTAGGCATTGCCGTGGACGGTGATGTTGTGTCCCTCAGCGAGGGGTCCGAGGAGCTCCTTGATCTCGGCCTTAATAACCAGAGGGTTACAGCAGGGGTCGAAGACAGC
The DNA here is from genome assembly GCA_008711595.1 of Fusarium xyrophilum. Classification (NCBI taxonomy): domain Eukaryota; kingdom Fungi; phylum Ascomycota; class Sordariomycetes; order Hypocreales; family Nectriaceae; genus Fusarium; species Fusarium xyrophilum. The sequence goes on along the minus strand of VYWZ01000628.1, from coordinate 12,906 downwards.
CACCTCACGGGGGCGCTCCTCAAGAAGGGTCTTGATCATCTCAAGAGCGGGAGCCTCACGGGTATCGGAGGTGTTCTTCTTGAAAGCAAAGCCAAGAATGGTAACCTTCTTGCCAACAAGGGTGTTGTTGAGGCACTTGATGACACGGTTGGAGAAACGGTCACGGGCATACTCGTTCATCTTGACAACCTGGCGCCAGTACTCAGCGACCTCGGGAAGACCCATGGTCTCAGCAAGGTAAACGAGGTTGAGAACGTCCTTCTTGAAGCAGCTGCCACCGAAACCGATACCAGCCATCAAAAACTTGTTACCAATACGGGGGTCAACACCAACAGCACGGGCAACCTCATCGACATCAGCGCCAGTCTGCTCGCAGACAGCGGAGATAGAGTTGATGGAGGAGATACGCTGAGCCAGCATAGAGTTGGCAACAAGCTTAGCGAGCTCGGAAGACCAGACGTTGGTGGTCAGAATGCGCTCGCGAGGAATCCAGGCGTTGTAAACCTTGACGAGAGCCTCAGCAGCTCGCTTACCGGAGGGGGTAGGAGCAGAACCGATCAGGATACGGTCAGGGTAGAGGAGATCGTTAACGGCGGTACCGGCAGCCAAGAACTCGGGGTTGGAGAGAATCTCGAAATGGACACCAGGGCGGTGCATGTTAAGCTTGAATCACGTTGTTAGCATTTGGCCGCTTTTCTGCTGCAACATTGACCATGTACTTACAGTATCAGCGACAAGCTGGGCAGTTCGGCAAGGAACAGTCGACTTCTCGACAATGATGGCGCCCTCGCGGGCGTACTGAGCAACGACGCCGGTGACAGCCTCGAAGGCGGTCATGTCAGTGGCGCTGCCGGCACCAACACCACGATACTTGGTGGGAGTGTTGACGGCAACAAGGACAATATCGGCCTCGCCAATGTGCTTGGCAATGTCGGTGGAGAAGAACAGGTTGGGCTTGCGCTCAGCGACGACGATCTCGCCCTCCTCGGCAGAGGAACCCTCACTGTCAGTGGTAGGCTCATTGGAGATCTTGGTAGGCCGGCCACCATCACGGGCAATTCGGACGATATCGTGCAGACCGGGCTCGTAGATAGGGGGGTGGCGGGAGTTCCAACGGCGAATGCGGGTAGTGTCTCGGTCAACAACAGTGACCTGAATGTTGGGGTTCTGGAAAGCGATGACAGCAGCGGTAGGGCCACCTGTGTGAAATTTGTCAGTTTGTTGTGACTCAATTGCGTTATGGGAGCGGTGTATAGCATTTCGAGGGGTTGATAAGCGCGCAGTCATGATATCGAGCGCCTTGCCACAACTCTCGCAAATTCGATACACCAGCTTTTTCCCCTCTCATGGAGAGTCGACTGGAAAAGGTTTCTGCAACTTACCAACGTAACCAGCACCAACACAGCAGATGCGGCGGATCTCAATGGGGGCCTCCTGAGTACCGTTTGACGACATGATGATCAGAGGCGGTATGAAGATATCACAGACAAGACAAAGAACAATCTGTAGAGACGATGCGCGCAGACGATGTCACGAATCGACACACGTAGTATGCTAGCGAGCGTAAGGGTTTGGAGAGAGATGGGAGGGAATAGGGAGATTTATAAAGGAGGTGGAAGCAAAGGCAAGGGAGGCTAGAAAAGATATTCCCACCTCAACGTTGCAGTTAAGGGAAAAAGGGGGGCACTACTTTCCCTCTGGGCTCTGGAGGAGACTGGAGAAGGAGGGAGGGAGACTACCTTACCTGGCCAAAGGCAAAGGCAAAGGCCGGTGGAGGGGCAGTCGCTGAAGCCACGCAACGATTGGGGAGCAACGTTTTGGCACGAGAGATTAAGGCGGTGAGATTATTCCCATTAGTTCAATACCTTAATTAGTTCTTTTCCATAGGCTTTACCTACAACAGGTACATACATGTATCTTGGCTCTGCCCGCCCACCCGCCGCCAACTTTTCGAGGGAGTGAGCAGCAGGCGTGCTGTGTGTGGTGTCGATTCTTGGAGGGTCAGGGATTCCAGGCATACAGAAGACGACACGTTCTCACGGAGGGGGATTCAGAATGCAGGTACCGTGGCCACTGCAGACAGCCCCTGGAATTGGATCGAGAAATGATCCAATCCACTGTAGGTACAGTATCCATCAGATAAGGCACGGTGCGCTACAAGGTTGGGCTGCGCAAGCCCCTCCACTCCCGCGCAAACCAGGACCCTCCAATACAACTGCACGGCTAAGCTTATAAATTGAGAGTTGGTGACTGTTGGTTAACGCTTGTCGGCGAGTTTATTCTGGAGGAATTATGCATATGAGCTATGGATCGGAACAAATTATCTGCCTAGTCTCGAATGATCAAACTCAAATGGCATGAGGTTATCTCGAGGTGGACACCGTCCCTATCTCTAATTAGACTACGGAGTAACAGCCAATATTATCAGGATCTAACGAACATACGGAGTAGTCTAAAAGCAAACCATCCACCAATTGCTCTGACAAGGAACAACGGGTACCAAAGCAAGGGTCCACATCCCGGTTATGCACTGTCCACCGCACTGTCGTTCCTTATATCATTCAAGCTATCAAACGGAAAATGGACTTCTCGCTACTGTGTGCCCTGCAGTAGGTATTTTGCTGGGGACGGGAAGAGACCAGACCAGACTGTTTCTTACAGAAATGATCCATTCCCGCCGTCGATTCACGATGTCAGGTGCACGGGCGATGCTGTCACTGTCATAGGAACAACCCCAATCGCCGTCAGGACGAACAAAGTTGATCTATATAGGTAGGCTAAGTTACATCGCCTCAGCCTCATGAAGCTGACCGACTTTAAAAAAGAACTTGGTGTGCTCGTGGAAACAGAACACGAGGTGCAGAATTTTCGGCGGAATGCGCCCCCCGTGCATCGCCTGCTAGATGTCCTCTGGTACTGGATATCTTCATTCCTGCGAGGCTGACAAGATTTGAAGATCAACAAGTCAACGTTTTAGGTTGCCGAGATTTCAACCAACTGATAGATAGGGGTCAATTCTCTGCCGCAACGACTCGTTACAACGGATACGTAGCCACAACCCCCGGCTGAAATGGCATGGCATGCAAAAGGTGATTATGAATATGAGGCGACTAACGGCAATAGGGACAAGACGGTGAAGGCAAACAACCTACTCCGTACCTACATGTCTTTTTTCTGATATCAGGGAGGGAATTGTCCAAGACATCAAAGTATGTACATTATTGCCTATAGACTGGCATGCTCGAGAAGCAAAACCCAACTCCTTGGGTACTTGTCTTAGACAGTATCTCGATTGGCAGGCACCCCAAAGCCCTCATAGCCTCACAAACTTCAATACAAAGACAACTAATAATCCATGATGGCGGCTAACAACCAGAAAAGAGTGAGACGCCGCAATATCGATTCGTCTCATTTCACCCGATGCCGGCTCGGCCGATGGGGCATGGAGTATAGCGCCCCAGGGGTCGCTGATTGAACACTTTGTGATGCTCGTCATTCTGCTAACAAGAAACGGAGTCTTACCGACTCAAGGTCAGAAGGAGGAAAAACACTGTGCTTACTGGGCCGACTCCGCAGTATATGTCACTGACAGTCTGACAGAAATATAATCAAGCCACACGTACTCCGTACTCGCGATGCTTCGCAAGCTCTCGGATTACTTTTCTGGAAACTCATTCGAATGGTCTGTCGGCTGTTGGACGAGGTGACGTTTAATTTGAGCTTCTCATCCCTCATGTATCATGAAAGGCTAGCATTCAGCCAGCCCCAGCCTCTCTGCACTGACACAAAAAGATTATATTGCCGCTGAGCGCTAATTTGGCACCCAATACTCTGTAATCCATGATGGTTGTTAAGGCTGGGGTGCCAGCAGCCGATGACTGAACCGTCATTAAGAGGATAACATTATATGGGATCCCGACTCAGAATCATTGAGCAAAAGCACTTGACTTCGTGTTGGGTTAGTTGATCGGTCAGCGAGATATCGTTCATCTGTTGGTGCATATCTTGAGCCTCCAATTGTTACCGGGTGGGCATCTCACCAAGCTAATAACCCAGACCCTTGTAACTAATTAATCCCATTCCCACTCTCTTCGGCTCTAGCACCGACTATTGATGGGTGTCATGATGCCAGGGGACCTCTGCGTCATGAGCTCGCATGGGATTCATGAGCCAAGCCGGGAAGACGATGGGTTCTTCAACGAACGCTGCGAGCCGTGTCTGTAGCAGCGAGACAGACAGCTCATGTGTCCACAGAAGCTCAATGCCCATGTCGATGGGTATGTTGGGGATTCTGGTCATGGCAGTGCATCGGCCCGTCGAGTCCATCAACATTCGAGCTCGCTAGGCATACCATACCGGCGGGTTCCTAAACACCAGACCATCAGATGTTTATTACCGCGAAGCGACTCTATTTAGACCTTCCGCGAATCGCTGTTGATGCCCTGGTCAAGTGGTCTCCATATTGGAAGCCTCAATTATGCGTTGTTCCAGATATATCCACGCAAACACATTGGATGAGACCACATATGCGACACAGCTGGACACTTGCAACCAGACAGAGGGTTCTTCTTTAGTTCTCCAGAAGATTAGACAACTCCAGTCCTCATTCCAACACATAGTCAGATACGGATAATTAGTTGCTTGTTGAGAAGGAAGAATGAGGTGTCCACGTGATGTTGCACGTGTTTGACCTCTTACCATACCTATTCCCCTTGCGAGCTGGACCTATTACTGTAATCTTCATCTAATCTCTTGCTCTTAGCCACCAACCGCCAACTCTGATAAGTTTGATCCACCAATTTACCTATGCCGATAGCTCCCGCTTAACCCATGGTTGGCGAGTTGAGATTACTGGAGGCGCTCCGTCTATTCCCGATGTCTTTCATGAAATGATCAATTTTGACTACTCTGTACTGACACTTGTATCTTCGAGCTGAGATGAATCTATCACGAGTCGCAAACAAAGATCATTCTTGTTTGATATGGCAAAATTCCCCGCCAATGGCCAAGATCTGTTTGGGCACGGGGGCTGGAATTGCCATGGCCATTCGCGAGATAGATCATTGGCGGATTGAGCGTCTTGGGACAATGTGATATTAGCAAGGCCTCTGATTCGCCCACCACGCGTCTTCAGCAGGGGATCTTCAACGACACAGATCTCAGCGAATGGTTCCTGTCAGGGACCAACCTGACGGACCATCACATATCGCCCAGGTTGAGCCATTGTTACCGGTAATTCTGGCACAAGACCGGCAGTTGTTTTTTCGATCCTGGGATTAAGTGATTGCATGACAGGACTTACAAGTCTGAAGAAGGATCTTTTGGTGCGTTTGAACTTCCTGTGATGATCAAGACAAGTCTGTCATTGATCCTCTCGCACGCCCACCAGGAAGTTTCTCAAGAATTCGATAACAAAGCCTGCCATCTGATTCACCAATACAATGTTATGTTCTCGTTCATACCATGACGTCTAATCAGGATCGGTCCCTCCATTTGCCCCTCCCCCACCAGACTGGTCCCCCTTAGATCGACGAACTGCGTCCAACAGCCCCTCCTCGTGGTGTTTACTCTGGCTTGTATTCAGCCTCGCTCATACCAAAATTTGCGCCTCATGTGCTCCTAGAGATGTATTGTCTCGCTCTCGTGGCCCTATTCCTGTCCACGTGCGAGGCATTTCTTCCAATGTTAGTTTGTGACTATGGTCGTTTTGAAAGAGAAAAGAGTCGCGTTCCGCCACTTTTTCTGCTTCGCAGCATGTCTTCACGATAACTTTCCATCTAAAGCACTTTGCTGCAAGTCAACATGATTGCTGAAGCTCTACCCGCTCCCCAATCGCGGTATCCCAATCATGACCTCTCCAAGTTTCCTGATACTCTGGAGGGGAAGCGAATCCTCCTCTGCACCGAGTCATTTGGGCCTGTCAATGGTGTCAGTCGCACGACTTTGATGCTTGTTAACCACCTAAGGGCGCATGGAGCCCAGGTCGCAGTGGTTGCGCCACACAACCACACAGAGCACAACACTTTCACGCCGCCGCCATCGCCAACTATGTCCCCTGCAGATAAGCAGCCCGAAGTCAGAGTCACTGGATATCCTCTCCCATTCAACCCCGAGCTCTCTATCGTATACCCAGTACGCAATTCGACTTTGTATTCAAGAACGTTTGGCGATGATGCTCCTCCCGACCTGATCTACCTTGCATCGCCTGCAAGCCTGGGTTTTCAAGTCATGCTTCAACTACGACAACAACCCAAGGAGAAGCAAATACCCGTCATCTGCAATTTCCAAACCGACCTTGCTGGCTACTGTTCCATCTTATTTCCGGCGCCGCTGAGCCATGTTGCAGTCTTCGCGTTCGCAGCTGTCCAGAGTTATCTCTTCAGTCACTCCTCGATCAAGACCATATTTTACCCTTCGAGCTTCGTGAAACGATATTTGGTGGGCCAGAAGGTGCCAGCAGATAAGCTTGAGGTTCTAACACGAGGTGTCAACACTGAGTTGTTCAATCCCCAGATGAGAAGCGAGGCACTGCGAAAACAGCTGGCACCTAACGGTGAGATCATTTTCGTGACAGTTTCCCGAATCGCTGGCGAGAAAGGCTTCGATTTCCTGGCGAAGGCTGCAAAGGAGCTTGATGCCCGGGGACTCAACTTCAAACTTTACATCGTCGGCGGCAACCGCAACCCCGATGTCGAGAAGGAAGTGCAGGAGCTCTTTGATCCTCTGAGAGAGAAGGGCAAGGTTGTCTTCGCCGGTTTCAAGGTCGGGGAAGATCTCGCCACTGCTTATGCTAGCGGTGATGTTTTTCTCCATTGTTCGGTCACAGAAACCTTTGGACTTGTCGTTTTGGAGTCTATGGCCAGTGGGGTTCCAGTCGTCGCTCGTGATGAAGGGGGCCCGTCTGACATTGTCCAGCAAGGAGGAAACGGGTTTCTCATCTCTCCAGACGACCTCGATGGTTTCGTATCCAAGGCCATGAAACTTGGTCTAGACCACAACCTTCGTGCCCAGATGGGCCAGGCCGCAAGATCATACGCATGCGAGATGACATGGGAGAAGATTAACAACAAGGTTGCCTGGCGCATGTCAGACACTATCTCGGAATGGAAACGTGAGCGGAATGGCCCAACAAACCGGCTCTCATCCCGTCTCAAGTCTCAGGAGCCGCTTATTCCAATCTACGGGTGGCTTATGATGAATGATGCTATTCGCGAGACGATGACACGAGGCATTGTCGATGCACGACTCATGGGAGGACTGGGTGTCATTCTATCATTCTGGATGGTGACAGGGTGGTATATGGTCTTCACAGAATGCTTCCTCTGGGCTAAAGGGCGATGGAGAAGTGCAGAGAGGAGATTGTCAATCTCATAGTTTGAAGTTATGTCTTGCCGCGCGGCGTTTCGATTATGTGCATTGCTTGGAGGAGTTGGGGGAACCAGTTTGCTATGATTCGACGTTTTCTCATGTTTGCATTGGACGGTCCCTACAGCGTTGGAGTTGTTACAGTTGTGCGACTAGCCCATGATTTCCTTGACATGGCCGTGTTAGATGTTATATTACGATACCAAGAATTTCCATTACAGTTTTGGCACCAACGGGCTGATACAACGGCATGTAACAAGGGTCGGTAAAAGGGATTTCCGGGTTCAGTACCTTACGATGGTGTTTCATGTAGAGGGGAATCGTCCCACAATCTGACATCTCACCCCAGACGCCCGATATGGGGATGAACTTTATACTGCTTAGTATGTGATTGTTCAGCCATAGCGGCTAGTACATTGATGCTATGAGCCTATCTATTGGTGTAGTGTAGAAAGTGAATCTACTAGGGACCATCTGAGGTCGGATGTCAACTAAAGAAGCATATGGTGCTTGAAATATCGGCAGAGTGGAAATGACACGCTTATGAGAGTTAAAGTGGTAAAGAAAAAAGAGTCGATAACGCTATGCATGGCCGTAAGAGTAATGAAAAGCTCGCTTGATTATATCCCAACTTTATGTCCTGCTTCATATTGTCGCATTCTTGGGCATTGTGACAGCTTGTCTGCGTTGATACATGAGAGCATAGTTATAGCGCTCATATGTGCCGAAGCCAACAGCTGAGACGAAGATGAGCAGCCAGACGCTCATCATGATGAGACCAATGGGGAGGACCATGAGCTGTACGCCTGGGAGGACAAAGGCGACAGTGCCGTTGTTGACAGCGGCGATCTGATCGTCGACGGCGGCTGAGGCCATGGCGAAGTCAGACATGACAACATCTTGAGAGAAGACGCCAGTGAGAAAAGCGGCTTCGTTGACGGAGACATTGGTGCGGATGATACTGCCTGTGCTGTTGCGGGCAGTGAGAGTGAGGGTTGGCATGATATGGCATTCGAGCTCGTCCCTGAGAAAGTCAGTATATGTGAATGAAGTGAGATGTGAGTGTGGAATCTTACATAGTCATGTTATCCGTCATCTGGTTCGCATCAATCTTTCCAACCAGCATATATGATTGCAGGAGTGGCATTCCCTCTTCTCTCTTTCCCATACCAGGCTTACCGCCTGTTAGACCTGTGCCGTTGACATCTGCAGGCTGAACGGGCATGACACTTGCACCCTTATATGAGATTCCAACATTGATATCCTCAGGTGCAACAGCTGCAAAACTACCTCTGGGTTGAGAAACTTGATAAAGTCGAACATCAGCCTCAAAAACGCCAGTCTTGACATCGAGTGAGGGAAGATTATAGCACACGCATGTTCCAGAGGGGTTTGTGCTCTTGCGCAGTCCGCCGAGAGCTGATCGGCATGCAGCGCTGGTTTCCATGTTCCAGGCCGTCATGTTCAATGAGCCATCCTTTGCCAGAGGGACATCTCCTGCGGGAAGCTGCTCGACTGTGGCGTTCCCATCGCGCTCAGCGAGAGGTGTTGACAGTAGGGAAACGTATGGTCGATGCAGAACATCATCAGCCACTCGAATGAATGACTCTATGGACATGGACATGGCGGGCGATGACTGTGCTGTTACTGAAAGGGCGAAGAGGGCTGCTGCGGCGAGGCGGATTGACAAGGCCGAGGCCATTTTCTCGTATCTTCTCTTCCAAGCTCTTTCTCAATGTTCTCTGTGTCTTTCGTCTCAGTAATTTCTGTACGCGGCCGGTTTCTCTATACGTGAGACCGTGATTCGTAGCGATATCCAATCCCGTTAATCTCTTTTCGTCCAAACTAACAGAATAACTTTATTTTTTTTTAATTTTTTTTTTTTTTGGCCGTCCTGCGGTGAGAATTGTTGCAATTGAACAACTGCCTGTGGAGTGATTATATACGATGCGTCAAGCTGAATTGAGTGGGTATAGATAGACAGATAGAATCTCAAAATCCCGATCACGAAGTCGTCGTGACAATAGGGTAGCTCCGCCACCGGTAACGATCTGTTCTTATTAGAAGAGATATGGAGTAGGGAAAGAAGGACAAGGAAGCAGAGTAAGTTAAAGTCACGGAGATCAGCCAAATGGCAGATCGTCTAATAGTAAAGGGAATAAAAAGAAGTACAAGAGAACAAGGGGGGAAGAAGAGAAAAAATTGGGGACCAGCCCACGCGCCGCTCGATCGAATCGTACCTAACCAAGACAGACCTGGACTGACTTGACTTTTTAAACAGCCAAAAGAACGAGATTGGAAGGGAGGGGCAGAGAATCGAAAGTAGTAATGGGGCCCGGTAGAGCGGCACAGTAGTCCTTTTGGCTGGCAGAAGGGTTTTTGGGGAACGTGCTATCGTGGGACCAGCGGTTGCAAGGGGAATGCTTGGGATCTGGAGTTGATGTTGTCTGGTTGGCTCAAGAGCAGTCGAAACTATGGAACTATGAGGCTGTGAGCGGCTATCGAGTTGATATTGGCGATATAGGTGACATCAACTGGCATCGTGACGGCTGTTGTGCTTCACAATGGTAACAACAAAACACATATCGATGTTGACGAGTGCCAGCCAGGCTTGTCTCGTCTGTATTCTGGACTTGTCACAGGCAGGGCCAAGATGTTGGTCCTCTTGGCTCCCTCGTTGTGGCGGTGTCAAGATCGGGGCCATGGAGACTACTAGCGTCGACATGGCTGCAGACTCGATCACGAGAAAACCGAGTAGCGAGCGCGAGCCAAGCAGGCCAAGTAGTGCAGACCTTGGAGTGACTCTGGTGAGGGTGGTGCGCGAGCTCGTTTCAGGTTGGACTAGGGAGAGGTCGACTTTGGAACCGAGAGGTTTAGCTGTTGTTTGGCTTGGCTAGTGGAACGCTGATAGAGAAATCGTTCTATCTACATTATCCATCAGGCCTTATCCTCCTGGACTGCACCTTGATAAACTCACAATAACCATCGACGCGATGCGATGCGGTCAGATTAACTCTCGATACTCAACCCTGGTCAGCCAAGATCGCAGCCCAGGGCCCCAGGCCCGCCAACGGTTACTCTAACCTGCATGAGCATGGCCGCCCGTGTCAGGGACCGCTACCCTTAGCCAGGGGCTCTTCAGGCCATGACCCCTGTTCCACATGGCGTATCGCCCGCTAGCTTGCAGCACCAGATCTGGTGGCTATTGGGTGCGCTCCCTGTCAACGTCAGTCCATTGTGAGTCGGTGATGGCTTCATTTTCAACTCTTATTAGACGTTTTCCATGGATCTTGAATTCCCCGTAAACCAGAAGATCTCTTTACCATGGCGCTTCGAAAAACTCCCATCAACGGTTTTCGAAACAGGGCATCTGGCGACTTTTCAACCTAGCGCCCAGGGGTACGGAGGGAGGTCATTTGAGTCAGTGGAGGGCAGGCTTTTCCTCAACGATCCTCAGCTGCAGAATTTGCGGATGTTGATAGTGGCGCCAGATGAAGCGAAAAATGTAGTGGCAGAAACGGCGTCGCGACGGTGAAACTCTCTTGCAACAGGAACGACGACCATCCGATCGGTATCTCGACGGCTTATGTATGATCGCCTCAGAAACGCGGCTGATACCACACTCAGATATTGTTCTCAACCTCGGGCTTAGGGCATAAGACCTGGGATGAAACTTGCTGCAGGCTCTTTGCGACAAGTTTACGTACGAGCCCTATAACAGAAGTTACCCTGAGATGCAAACATCTTGGCGAATGTTTGGGAACAGTCAGTAGTGATGATCATCAACTAATACTACGCTGCTGTCAAAACACCTGAAGAAGAGTGACGCGGTTGACAAACTGTGAAACAAGATTTTAGAGTTGGTGTTCCAAATCGGAGAGTTTAAAAGTTCTCACGTTTGTTCTTCCTGACTGCATCTCGTCCGTCAATCCTAACTTATAGCTTGTCTGGTGATATGATAACAGATCAGGATGGCTGCGGCGTAGCCAGCTGAAATCAGCTGAACAGCTGAAGCCTAGAAGAGGTGGTATGATTCTTTTTGATTTATCTTGTTGTGATTTCAACCAGAAACACATGCATCCTAATAATACTATGAGCTCTTCTTTATCAGTCTCAACCATGACAAACCAATAACAGTAATCCTTTTACATGGTCTACTTAATTCACACCTTGAATGGTCATACGTGATTCCTTACCTATCCGATTATCACATCATCGCCCCCGATATCAGCGGAAATTCTCAATTCCGCAATATTCTCCCTGCGAATATCTTCAGCTCCGCAGAGTGGGTGGCCGTGCTCATTCGGCGATACGCACATGACGGCCGGGCCCACGTTGTCGGTCTCTCCATGGGTGCCTTCATCACTCTCCGCATCAGCCGGCAACATCCGGAGCTGGTCGTCTCTGCCATGGTCACCGCGGGGTACCCCATGGAGGGCCACTGGGCATGGCTTGTCCGCTATCGAGCATCACCTGCAGAGGTCGCTGTCGAAAGTTTTGTCGCGACCCCCTGCTCGTGAGTGAGATAGTGACCAGGGCGTGACCGGGGGTGTGACTAGGGTCCCTTGTAGGTTAGAAGAAGTAAAGAAAAATACAGTGAGGGAATTCCTAACCTGTAAACCTTCTATAACCCCTCTATAAGCAATTAACTGATTTCTTGATAATTCTGACAATCTCTTAGGTCCTCCTGTGATAGCTCTAAGTACAGATATCTCAACCTGGGCCTTTATTATATCCCTTAAATCGCCTTTTAGTAGGGAAACCACGCCAGAAGTAGCAGTTGAATTAGGTCTTTTAATCTATTAAGTTAAGCGTATACTTGTGCAATCGACCGAGGGTTTGACCCTGATATCTGACCACTGATTATTAAAGATGAATATCTTAGAGATACTCCTTGCTTAGGGTATCTAATAAGGTAGATAGTAGAGGCTAAAGAGCTTGTTATTAATAAGGTATAGTGCGATTGCTTTAGATAGGAAAAAACCTATACTGATATTACTAGTAAGCTTAGTAAAGCAGGAATTAAGATCTTTACTTTAGTTATTTATTAGATGCTAGTCTCTACTAGGTTTAATAAGATAAAGCTAATAAAGAAGCTAGGCTTAATAGTAATAATAAAGGTAGAGTAACTTACTTAGTATATTACTTATAAAGACTAGACCTTAGAGGACTAGAAGTTAGTAATTTAGTTAGATAAAACTGCTATAGTTCTTCTATATTATTATAGTAGTTATTGTATTTAGTGGAGACCTAATAAGCATTTTCTCTATAGCTATACTTATAAGAGGTAGAAGGGGGCAATAGAATTTATATTTTAGGGATATTTTTTATATAATAAAAAGGGGCTTTATTATTATTAGATTCTAGAGATTAAAAAAGAGAAAGAGGATTTTAAAAGATTTTAAAATTATTATTATAGCCTTTAATTATAAGCTTAAGCTAAAGAAGAAAGAAGAGTAGGAACTTATAATTACTATAAGAAAAATAGGTCTTTATAATCTACTAGGAAAAAAGCCTAATGTACGCGATAAGCGAGCGGGA
>VYWZ01000627.1:0-40530 GCA_008711595.1 Fusarium xyrophilum | reverse complement strand
TCATTTAAATATTTATTAACCTAATTCTTAATTTAATTGAAAAATGTGGTGTTATTTAATTACAGTTATTGATCATCGCGGCAGCTTCTTTGGTGTTTTGGAAAAGTGGCCGGTTGGTGGGGGTGGCCGGTTGGTGGGTGTTTGACGTTATAGCCCTTCGTGTTCTGCAAGCGAGCTGCCAGGATGAAGCGGAGATATCACAGATACTACTCTGTATAAGGAGTACATACAGGACCCTGACTCATGGAAACCTCGCTTATATACCATCCCTTCGCACGACGAAGTTGTGTGCGGTGCTTATACAAGTAGCGAGATACTGAACGGCATGGGGTCCATTATGCTAACTCAAGGGTCATCTTTTAAGCAATTCCACACTGGTGCAATCATCAGCGGAGGAAACAACTGCTATTACGCTGATGAGCATCTGGGTCTGTTGATCCTTGCTAACAAGTGCAGGTGTGCTCTCGTTTACATATGTATGTTCTGATAATCCACCAGCTTTGGCATTGGGGAGGATCCATACTTCAAGCCTCACCGAGTCATTCTCGTGAATTGATGTCTCTCTGATAAGATCTCGAACCTTTAGCCATAAGGGTCACCCAAGCCCCCTCTCCACGAAGCCAATTGACAGGCAAGAAGTGGCGCGCTGTCTCCCAAGGGCCCGTCGTCCCATGCGGTTGGTGTTAGTTCCGTTGATAGGCCATGGCCCTTGCAGATAGCAAGGATATGGCCAAAAGAACACTGCGAATCGACTGCCATGTGTGCCATGTGCTAGAGCTCCCTGGGTTCGTTTGGCTCCATAACAGCCTCTTTAAAGGATTGTCGGACAAGCTATACAGCGGGCCGGGCCAATACATGGGCAAGCTGACGGTAGCGTTATTGCGCGTGGTCCAGCCGTCAAAGTCAGTCGGTACCTTGGGTCTTTGTCTTTGTTGTCAAGACTCCCTCGTGTACTGTACATGCATAGTTGCATCCCTTTAGACTCGTAAATATCCTTCGCCTTTCTCGGTTTCCCTTCTTTTGTTTTTGCTCAGTTGCGACACTGACACTGAGATTGAAGAATCAACATAGATCATGGGACTGCGACATAGAACTTGAGGATGGGTAAGTCCAAATCCCTAGAAGGGGTGTCCACACTCCAACGCGTTCAGTACCTGACACCAACCCCTCTCTTCCCGCACCATCTCTAAAATCTGGGCTGTATCGCGGGAATACCTTCGTCACCAGTTTCCCCCAAGAAAAGCCAGACAATTCAGCCTTGCGGGGTCTTCTGTAATTATAACTGCAATCTAAGCAGAGTTGACGGTGATTACATGCAGACCCTGCTCTAGGCGTCTTCGCTGCCGTTTCACCAACATCTTCAAACATTCAGCAAAGAAAAATCTTTTGTTCACTAACCCCCTTGTGTGACCCATAGTGCCGTCGCAGCCGCTGCCGGACCACCTGCAGGATACGCTCAGGTTCTCTCCCCGGCCTGTTCCTAGACTCGAAGAGGAGGAAGAAGAAGAAGAAGAAAAAGAAGAAGAAGAAGAAGAAGAAGAAGAAGAAGAAGATGATGATGATGAGAAGAAGTGGGATAGAACATTACGCCCTGTAGCTTCGGAATCGCCGGTCGCCCATCGATTTGCGCACTCACGAGAATCGTCCGCCGAAAAGATCCCCCAGACGCACCTGCCCTTGACCTCCCCACGACTTCATTCGAGGAGCCCTCTTGGCGGCGTTGTAGAGCGCATTATCGACCCGAAGAGCGCCGCATACGGCCATCATCGTCAAACTTCGATTGTTCACGGCATTCAACACTCGAGAAATGGCAGCTTGGCCAGCACCAGCTCCAATCCCCTCAGCCCGCAGATGATAGCAGCCGCTGGCGTCGGCTTTGATCGTTCAGACATGCAATCAGTGGCCACCCGTATCGATGGCGATGCCAGTTACCCTTCTCGGCCACCTACATCTCTTTCCGGAAATGTTGCACCTATGGACCGTCCTACTGCTTCTGATGCTGCATATGGCATGACCCAGCGAAAGCTCGAACGAATGCATAGTAAATCTCGGCGCGACCATACCCCCCATCATTCTCACTCTTCACGTCATAAGGATGAGCAAAAGACGGTTGGCGAATATGCGCTTCATGTCTTGTTCACCTCAGTCAGTACAAACTTTAGTGTGTAAATGCTTATCATAACTAACTTGAAATAGTTTATTGCACAGGCGGAGGAGAAGTTGAAAGAATGCGTCACGGTCCCGTTCGATCCCGAACCCAATGTTGAACAAATATGCGGACCCGGTGTTGACCCATCGTTCGATCAGTCGATAGTTGCCCTGGGCCATATCGCTAGCCCGAAACCGAAAGCCTTGATAGACTCGATGATGCTCTGGAGAAAAAGTAAAAGTGATGCCGCCAACGAAGCTCGCAGTCACCTTCAGCAATCTCGGAATGCCGCTGCGGGGGCACCTCTTGTTCGAAGAAATACAGAACCAGTACAAGCTGCGATGCCTGGCCAAGGAAGTCCTGATTCTGTTTTCCCAAACGGTCCGCCAACACTCGCAGCAAGGCAAGAGTTTGTAGCACAAGCTGAACGTCGGTCGACCGTATCTATATACATTCTTTGTCGCGTTCTCCTTGAAGTCATCAGTCAGAGTAACTTGCCGTCTATCACCGCTGAAATGGAGGATAAGCTGGAAAGTATTATATTCGGACAACTCAAGATCGCCGATAATGACCAGTTGATGGTTTCACCTCTCAAACTTGCCAATTGGACCCTTTTTGCTCAATTGCTGGGACACATGAGTGGCATTAACTTTGGTGGGGTTACCAGGAGGTTCATTGAAGACCTGGACAGCTCTCTCCAAGAACGTGTGGTCAAAAGCCCAACCTCCTCTTCCGGTCGAGATGCAGAGGGAAAGGTAGAGCTTGTTTTGAGGGGCATGAAGCACCTTAAGCTCAAGATCTCCCCCGAAGAGTCCTGGGAGCAATCCTGCGATTTTCTCATCTCACTTGGCCGTCTGTTCCAGAAATCTCACGGCCAAAAAGTCAAGACAACCTTTTGCCAAGTGATAGAGATGCTTCTTCTTCCAATCGCCGCAAAGGCAAGCAACAGTCATTTCATGCATCCAAAATGGGCGGAAGTACTCGCTGCTGTCGGACCTCGCCTTGCACAAATGTTTATGAAGCCGAGGCATTGGATCTCCGCATTTCCTCTTACTGCGACTTTGCTTTGTGTATCCTCTCCAGACAATTTTGGATCACAATGGCTGCAGTTGATATTGCCTTTACAAACTAAAGTCAAGGATCGAGTGATTAAACCCCTTTGTCTTCAGGTCATCTCTCGCTTATTATGGACATTTCTGTATCGAACTAATGAGACCTTCCAAAATAGCCTCCGCAAAATCGACGAGGTCATGAAACTTGTTTTACCATCATCCAAGCGAAGTTTAGTTGCATCGGATACTCTATGCACCGAACCTCTGATCCAGATCATTCGGATTGTTGGCTTCAAGTATCCTGAATACTGCTTTAGGAATGTTGTGTTTCCTCTTATCAATGCTGAACTTTTTACTTCCAACAAAGAGTTGAAAGTTGAGCAACTGGACCCTGACCGGGTTGTTGTTGGCATCAGGGCTTTTCTATATATAATGTCGGATTTGGAGAAGGGTGAACAAGGGCGACCTCCGTTCCCGCAATTCTTTGAAAGTCCAAACTCGAGTTCGACTCCCGATCGGTTTCCTGTCTCCCCTGCTGTGTCTTCGGCCCGCAACTCTCCGCTATCACAACCAGATGCGCATTCGAAGGAGGAGTACATCACTCGCCCGGTCTTAACTCACGTCTTGAGTGACGGAGTTCGAGACTTCTATCTCAAGTTCTGTGAAATCCTTGGGAAAATCACTATTATCTGTGACAATACCTTTGGCGGACAAGCGGCCTTGGATGAGAAGTTCAATAGCCCTTTGCCAAAAACCCCTATAACTGAAACCTTTAACTTCTCTCGCAAAGACGACCATCAGAGCGCCGCGGATCAGAAACAAGCGTTTTACGAACTCTTACATGTTGCTGTTCAGGCGTTACCCCGTTGTCTTTCTGTTGACATACCTTTCAACTCTCTGATCAATTTGCTCTGTACGGGAACAGCCCACGTGCAATATAACATCGCAGAGTCATCTGCGAATTCTTTGAAAGCCATTGCCAGACAATCACATGCCCAACAAGTTACTATGGGATTCGCTCGTTTCATCTTCAACTTCGATGATCGATACTCAACAATGTCTGATGGCGGAATGCTTGGCCACAGTCATATCGAGAACACTCTATGCTTATACGTTGAACTGCTACAGATATGGATTGAGGAAATCAGACAAAAGACCCGCGATGCTGCCACAGACCAACCTGAAGCTAATGCCTCTGATAAAAGAGCTATCAAGCTTGATCTATCTAGTATCTGGGCGGAGGTTGACCAAGCCGAGGCCCACGGATTGTTTTTCCTTTGTTCGCAATCACGACGAGTTCGTCACTTTGCAGTGACAGTTCTTCGTTTGATTGTTGAATTTGACAAGGCCCTCGGGAAAGAAGCTTCTGAGGATAAGGATTCCATGAGACTGATTGATATCCTTGAAAACGAGTCCAGTAAGGTCATGGATTTCAACGATGAGCAGCTATCTGTTGCTGAACGAAGCCGACTGCAACGGGGTCTACAAAACGCCAACAACCAAGGTGCTCTCGTTGAGCTTTGTGCCAGTGATGTCTCTTATGATACCACTTTATGGTTTAAAATCTTCCCTAAGCTCATTCGTATGGCTTATGAGAAATGCCCGTTTACAGTTACTATCTGTCGCGATCTCATCTGCAATCGTATTTTGCAGATGTACAAGCCAATCGTGTACCTCTCCGAGCCTTCAAGGGGCTTGTACTATAACAACGAACCGGGAAGTGCTAGGCTAGGGGCCCGATCTGCGACAACTCATCCTGAGGTGATGGTGGAGCAATGGAAGCTGTATCTAATCTTTGCTTGCACAACACTGGCAGACCCAGGCGCTTTGCCAACGGCTCAGGATCCTCAGCACGTCCGGAAGGCATCCAAAGCGTCGTCCAAGGACAAGATTGTGACGGCTCGGATGTTGTTCAAGTACCTCATTCCCATGCTGTCCGTCTCCTCCGCATCTGTTCGGGACGCTGTTGTTGTTGCTATGGGGTCCATCAACATTCATATTTATCGGACTCTTCTTGAGGAACTTCAAGGCCAAGTCTCTCGATGCAACGATGAGGCACGGGCTCGTATACATCAGAGGACAAACAGCAATCCTAGGAGGAACAGGAAGATGGATCTTCTCAGAACAGAGATTACCCATGTTTTCAAGTTGACATCGCATTTCCTTCGAGACCCCGAAGTTTACAACGGCGAGTTTTTCTTAACTACTCTCACCACATATACAAAGGACCTGAAGCTATTCCTGATGGACGGACAAGTCCAAATGGATTGGGAATTTCAGAAGCTCCGACGCCATTACTGTGGACTGATGGAAGCATTATTTGAAGGAATTAACAGAACCAAAGACCCGTCCCGATGGATGACTTTTGAATCACGAAAATCGGCGTTCTCGCTGATGGAGGACTGGTGCGGATTCTCGCCGAACCAGAACCAGATCCGTGCTCGAGAGGACACCATGCGGCGATCGCTAATTGACCAACAGACCTTGGGAGAGCGAGGCACTGCTACCGCTGCGATGGAGATAGAGAAGAGAAACCTTCAGACTGCAGCCCTCAGTGCAATGGCTGCTTTATGTGGCGGACCAATTAGCGTCACAACTGAGAGTAACGTGGTACTTCAGTTTGATGTTCGACGCATGCTTGCTTGGACCGACTCTATTTTCAATTCGGGAAGCGAAAAGATGAACGTCATGGGCAGAAGAGCCCTCCAGAACCTCATTGTCCACAATCAGGAGGTTCCTTACTTGATGGAGCACTGCATTGCACGTTGCTATCTGGCTGAGGCCCCTAAAGTTCTCGAAAGCTACTTCACCGTGGTCACACAAGTTCTCCAGTATCACATTGACTATCCTTGTCCGTTCTGGAGGCTCCTTGGTTTGTGTCTGTTCACATTGGGCAATGATCAAAGCGAGATCCGGTCCAAGTCTTCTACTGTCCTTCGGAGCTTGGAGGCACGTCAGCAGAGAAACTCCAAGATTCAAGACTTTGACATCAGCATCTCAGACAAAACGCAGGCCGTGTACAAACTAGCACAGTTCGAAATCTCCAAACGCCTTGCCAAGCAACACACAGAACTGGCATTTCACATCTTCTCCGAGTTCACCCTTTATTTCAAGGATCTTCAACCTGCGGCTCAGCGAAATGTTGTTGCAGTCATGCTGCCCTGGATTCAGTCCATTGAGTTAAAGTTGGACCCTAGCGGTGGACCTGCGGCACAGTCATTTGTATTGCTTGCAAACCTGCTCGAGATTACTATCAAATCCAGTGGCGCATTGCATAATGAGGTTCAAGCTCTTTGGCAGGCTCTTGCAACTGGGCCCTACCCAGGAAACGTTCGATTGGTTCTCGAATTCATCATGCAGCTGTGTCTTGAGCGTCGGGAGCAGAATTTCGTGGAGTATGCTAAGCAAATTGTCGTTTTTCTCTCAACAACAAACAGCACGCCCGGCATCAAGGTTGTTGAATTCCTTCTCATGCAAATAACCCCGAAGGCCATGGTACCGAACGAGAAGCGAGATGCTGTTGAGCCCCCAGCTGACATTAATCTTCTGCCCTACTGTGCTAACTTGTCCGAGGCTCTTCCAGTTGGAACCAAGCAAGCCGGGTTTTCTCTCGGCCAATTGTCATTGATCTTACTTGTGGATTTAATGGTATCTCCAGTTCACCTGACCCATGAAAACGTCCCGCTTCTTCTTCAGGTCGTCACTGTCCTTTGGGATCATTACACTCCGTTGGTTCAGGAGCAGGCACGAGAGATGCTCGTGCATCTCATCCATGAAGCGGTCATATCGCAGATAGACGAGCAGACTCAGGATGTTGACAAGACAGCCATCGAAGATCTGATCGACATGATTCGTCGGCACGATCGCTCTGTGGTCTGGGGATATGAGGATAGCAACGGCAGGGTTGACGATCACGATAGCAAAGTGCCACCAAGTATGGAATTCCTTACAACAGAGGTTATCAAAACCTTTGAGACGACCTTTCCTGGAATCAAAGAGCATTGGGGACGCCTTTCGCTAACTTGGGCGACATCCTGCCCAGTTCGACATCTTGCCTGCCGGTCATTCCAAATCTTCAGATGCGTTCTTACATCTGTGGACCAGCCAATGCTTGGAGACATGCTTGCCCGACTGTCCAATACTGTTGCTGATGAAGACCCGGAAATCCAATCCTTTTCCATGGAAATCTTGACGACTTTGAAGACCATCATTGTCAAGCTTGATGCTGAAGATCTTCTTAAATTCCCACAACTGTTTTGGACGACCTGTGCTTGTTTAGAGTCTATCAACGAGCGGGAGTTTTTGGAAGCGGTTGAAATGCTCAATAAATTCCTTTCAAAATTGGATTTGAGGTCACCAAATGTGAGACGAATACTTGCTGACGGCCAGCCGTCTCGCTGGGAGGGGATATTCGAAGGTATCCAGCCTCTACTTCACAAGGGTTTGCGGTCGTCGCTTTGTTGGCAACCAACTCTCGACACAATAGATAATTTGGTACACCTACCAAGCGACGGCTTAGTCGGCGACGAGTCCCGTCTATTCTTCTCGTTACTGGCCAACTTCCCCCGTTTCTTGAACGAACTTGAGAGACCCACCTCGGACGAAAGCGTTATCCAGACAGCAAGACTTCTTCAGGAAGAAGCCGATAACCAAGGCTTGGCTGGCATCGCAGAGGCTCTGGAAGATTTCGCAATGGGGAATCCACAGGACAGCAGCAAGGATTTCATTGTTGATCTATGGGGAGCTTTACGAGAGTACTATCTCCCGCAGATGGATTTCCAGATGGTGACTTTCCTAACCGGGCTCCTCACAAACTCGTTGTCGTGGGTGAAGATCCAGACCATGAGGATCCTTTGTGTCGCAATTCCTGAAGTGGACATGCGCAAGCCTGAGCTCGCTGGACATGGATCCGATCTGATCTCCCCACTTCTTCGGCTCCTACAGACAGAGT
Source organism: Fusarium xyrophilum (assembly GCA_008711595.1). Lineage (NCBI taxonomy): Eukaryota > Fungi > Ascomycota > Sordariomycetes > Hypocreales > Nectriaceae > Fusarium > Fusarium xyrophilum. The sequence goes on along the minus strand of VYWZ01000627.1, from coordinate 32,378 downwards.
TCTGTATGGAGGCGCTTGAGGTGTTGGACAACATCATGACCATGTCTGGAAATCATATGGACAAGCATCATTTGAGGATGAGTATGACACGGCCAACCTCGAGGGCGATACGTAAGGAATACGAGCGTACGCAGAGTTTGTTCGGGATACCCGAGGCATCAGGATGGGCCATTCCTATGCCTGCGAAGAAGACAGATGCTACGCGGGCCAATATCCATGCCGCTTTCTATACTTGTCAGGGCTCAGAAGGGATGTTGACCGAAACTTCACCTACCCCCGATGTTGAGTTTCATGCCGATGACTTTCCATACAACTACTTTGGCGCACCAGAACGAACCGAAACGATGCTGTCTGATGAAGGTCGCGGAGACGTTCACTCGGGGGATCTTGCGACCAAACTGGACAGCCTTGACGATTTCTTCGAGGAGCCGTCCAGCCCTACAACGGATGACGATGGCAGGTCTTCCAGAACAATCACCGAATATACCCCAGAGTCCTTCGAACCTGGAGCGGAACTTTACGATGAGCAGATTCTGCCCATTCTTCACGAAGCCTCGACCAATACCTCCTTCCAAAATGGATTCTCTGATCGATCTCCAGGATTATTGAGGGAGGCAAGCTCGAACACTATGAATCCAGGCGCCTTCAGTGTGGTAATTCCTACTGTCAGACCAGGCCTGCATTCCAGATCCATCACATCACCCCCAGCCCCAGCTTCTTATCAACCACAGATGGGCGATATCGTTTCTGATGATGAGTATATGGGGGGCTTCTCTGATGCTGATGATGAGAGGCCTGGCACAGGGCATACCGAAAGCGCCTTTTACTTGGAAAATATGATCAAGCCCGGAACACGAAGACCTCAGTCGAGGATGAGACGTGGGCCAAGCAGCCGTTCACGAGACGAGAGGAGCAGGGAGAAACCACCGCCTCAACCGGCATCACGCCTGGCTAATAGTATATTCCCACCAGGCATGCAAGATCACGCAGAGGGCGATATGCTATGATATGTGAAGAGGACTAGTTTTATTGGCCACTTTTGTATAATTGCTGGATATGTTGTGCTGCGCTGGCGCCAGGGATTTTGCAGGTCAACTAGTCCACAAAGTACTGGATATGTCACTACATATATGTTTAAGACAAGAAAGCTACTGAATTCAACAATGAGTAAACTATCGAACTCATAGTTCATGGCAAGTCCTGTGGTTGCGAGTGGCTGTGTGGTTTCTGCTCAGCTGGGCCGACAACGTAAGGCATGGAGCCTCAAGCCTTTCATCCATCAAGGCCAAATAAACAATCCTAGACTCGGGACTTATGTAGCTATTCCAGGTGAGAACAGTTGATCATCTCTCATAATATTCTCAGCTCGAATGATAGCACTTGGAAAACGTTGGCAGGGTTATATGTAACCCCCGTTTAATGCATATTCTGGCTCAATTTCCATAAACCACGGTTTTGTCAAGATGGAGAGGGTCGATACATCAGCCGACAAATAATCTATGAATAATGCCTATTTTGCTCCGAGGCTTTTTGAATGTCTCAAGGCATGTAAATCATCCGACAAGATGGCGCCGCGCAATAAATGGTGCAAGGCTGATGAGCAAGCGCAAAGGCAAGGCTCCGAAACCCTTGGAATTAATATATCCTGATGCTCCTGCCAAGGAGCACTCCGACCTCAACTCCTTCTTATCATACGTGGAACGTGTCAGCTTAAACAAAAGATCTACGGTCTACAGAGGCACCCATTATGAATACACAGTCGCCGATACACTATCACAGTACGGCTTCTTTCTCAAACGCGTTGGCGGGCAGTCAGACCGTGGCATGGATCTTCTAGGGATATGGACACTCCCCTCCACGACGGCAACATTCAAAGTGGTTCTCCAATGCAAAGCGGGTGCTCGGAGTGCAAGCCCAATGTACGTTCGCGAGCTCAAGGGCGCCATGGCAGCAGCGCCTCCGGGATGGCGAGGCAATGATGTCCTGGGCCTCCTCGTGGGTGAGAAGCCAGCCACGAAGGGTGTGCAGGGCGAGATGCATTCTGCGGATGTGGCACTAGGCTATGTGTGCTGTTCCAAGGAGGGAGACGTTCTGCAACTGCTATGGAACATCAAGGCTCAAGAGATGGGGCTAGATGGAGTTACAGTTGGTTTGAGGTATGGGGAGGATAATAACAAGCTTGTGTTGGTGAGGGCAGGTGAAATGTTGCCTCTGCTGGAGAAGACCAAGACTGAGGAGGAAGACGTGGTGGTTGACGTGTCTGCCATTGAGATTGAAGGTTCACAAGGTTGACGTGGAATGCGCCACTCTCACGCATTCTATGTACTCTATTCTATGGAGAACATGGCATATTTCATTTATTCACTTCATGTCAAGCCAGGGGAGTACAGGGCATCAGATTCAGCACGTCAGAACGGTATCCAAAGTTATCTATGTGGAAACGTCCTATAATGACAATGGCCCTCGCTTATCCTTACTCAACGCCTCCTTTCCTTGCCTTTATCTCTCGTAGGTAATCAGCCTCGGTTTAGTGGCTACATCCCACGCTCATATACCAGCCTTCGCAATAGCCTTCTTCACAGCCGTTCCGATCTCCTTGAGATACGCCTCGGGCTTCTTCGTACCAATGGCTTTGTTGTCATCACTACCGTCCATGTCGAAAACATCATCGAAGCTGAATTCCCCAGAGACCACATCTTGCTCGACAAGATCGCGCGGTGCAGCCTTGTCGAATGTGACCCATTCTTGACCTTTATGATACTTGTGACAGAACTGCTCCTCTACCGGCTTGCCAGGGTCGAAACGGCATTTCCACTAGCCACCGCTCTTCCTCTGGAAAGGTTCGGACCAGCGAGAGCTGGGTTCGTGCCATTTCTTGTCCCACTTATCGTTGCTTTTCTTGGTGCGCATCTGGTTCTCTAGTCTCCAGATATGGGTGAGGAATTCTTTGTACTGCTTCTCGATGCTGTTGCGGCGGTTGATGGGGACAACGCCATAGCTGGTGAAGGTCGGGAACCATTTGGGGACATCAACCTTGACTGGGGTTTCGTACATGCTGTGGCGCGTAGAGTCATGATCAGTCTCAGGGAGTATATAGGGGAAATCGTCGGTTTCCCATTCGAGTTTGTTGGTGTCGACGGCCTTGGGAAGTTCTTTCAGATGGGGTGAGCTAAAGGTTGGGAAGTGGTGTTTGACCTGCTTGGAAAAGGCCTTGTTATGTGCCTTTTTCTTCGAAAAGGCCGCCTCGTCATCAAGCCACTTGGCCGCCGGACAGGTGTTGGATGACTGCTCTTTCAGCCACCGATCATACTTCGAAGATTTGGGAGTAGAGGACTTGTTGGAGGGCTTGGCCTTCTTTGAAGGCATCTGAAGAATGTCATCCTCATCCTCATCCTCATCCTCATCCTCGACCTCTCTAAGCGAGAACAGCCCCTGGAAACTCTCAGCTTCACAAAGAACCGCCGTCTGGTCCTCGGTAAGTGGTAAGTGAGAGGAGTCTGGGTGAAAGGTGAACTCTCCAGCAATCACGCCTTCGACATATCCATCGCGGACGGCCATCTTTCTAGTCAAAGCGGCAACCTCAACTTTGTCGTCGTATATCGCCTGCTGTACATGGCGGGGCACATCATGAAATCCGATTGGGGTGTTCCAGTCGAGCATCTTGATGGCCTCCTGTTCCGCAGTGACCTGTCTCTTATCGTTGACCTTTTTGAGACTGACATCGTGGTGGTGCATCTTGTAGGTGGCATGAACAGCATACTCTTGGCGAACATCTGCTTCGAGAGCGAGTGGCTCGAGAAAGTTGATTTCGCTGTGCCACTTGTGTAGGGATAGAGGTATTTCGGGGTCGATCTGCTCAGCAAAGACTCTAGCTTTAAAGGTGGAATCACTATGTTCGGTATATTCTTTGTTGCAAGGATGAAAAGATTCCTCATGCCAATTCTTCAGCAGCTTGAATCCGGGCTTGCGCTGTGGAATGGTGAACTGAGATCGGTGGCTGGTGTTGGGCTTGTGATACTCCCGAGGTCGACTGACTTGGGTGTCGATGCTCTGTTTGCGCTTGGTCTTGCGCACATCTCCTGCATCGTACTCGTTGCTTTGGGAGTCGGCAGGAGGCGTGTGAAGATCAACTGAAGACACTTCGCCCTGGTTCGGGCTGCAGAGGTAATCTTTGAGAGCTCGCAGACTGTGTGCCGAGAACACCTTGAGATTGTTCCCAGACGGTGAGCTGGGGTAAGTGTCTTGCTGCTCTTCTTGGATTTTGTTGAGAGGTACTTCTTGGTCTAGATTCTCTGTGAGGAGAGAAGGGGGAGGAATTTGTGCGCGTGCGCATGAGGCTGACAACTGGTTCGGCGTCATGATGAAAGTTGGCGTTGGGCTCAGGTCTTCAAGGTGTGTCTCTCCGATGACAAGTCTCCAACAGATATATCCAGAAAGTAGAAAAGAGATTTGTGTTTATTCTGAAAAGAGAAAAGTATTGTGTGCGCGAGAGGAGAGAGGAGGTGAACAACTAATACCTGAACATAGCTGCACAGTCGTCTCTGCCAGTGCCTGACACTCCCACTCGCTGACTAGGCCTGAACAGGTCGAATGCATAGAACCAACAATGTCTGAACAGTTGGCAATACGCTGCCAATCAGGAGTAGCCAGTGTAAACGGCTTTCTGCCAGTGTTGGAGGAAGTTCACTCAGTAGAGAAGCAAATTCCCATCACTGTCTTATATACTACCACACGAAAAACGTTTATGAGTATTTACTTCCCACAGTTATAAGTTGTGGCCCAACTTCGCGTTGGTACAAAGCTTTACGGTTCAACGTAGCAAGGCCAAGCCCCCTCTCTCTCAACGCCTTCAATGAGCTGACGACTCTCGCCCACCTTCACCGTCAGTGAGTCACGAGCTGAGGGACAGATCTCGATGCCAACCAACGATATGTGAGTTTCTAGCCAGCTTCATAGACTGTTTGCGCCCTTGGTCCCGGGTTCTGAGCATACACGAGATCGTTCTGTGGCGGCTGCATCTTCGGCAGAGCCGGTGCATAAGGTACGCCGGGAGACTCGTGGCTCGGGTCATTTGCAACGTTATATGGTCATACCATTGATCCGTGTCGACTTCTGGAAACATTTCGTAAGTGTTTATAATACATTCATATACAAAAGTCCATAAACCCCCCCCCGCTGCCATCTATATCCCGGGTTATACACACAATCGCAAGCACAGACACCGCTGCATGTGGCTCCTTCACTGCACTGTCATGACACAGGTCCTACTTTGACCTGCTCCCGAAGTCTCTTGGCCTCGGCCACCCGGGCCTGTTTATCTTGTCTTCTCTGTCCTGCCTCAATTCTCGCGAACTGACCACGCGCGCCATGCTTGAGCTTTGTGATCATGTCCGCCGCCTTGCCCTTGTCCAGGTTTTCAAGCTCCAAAGGTCTCGCCTTTCCCCGCATCTTATTGATGAAATCAACTTGTCCCTGTGTAGGTGGTAGTGTCCGCCATCTCTGATAGCGGTGGATGAATGTGTGGGGGAACATCTTGGCCGCGAAACTGTCCGCCCCATGCACTGCATCAGTGAATGTGGCTGCCGTGAGAATCTCCCGTGGCATTGCGTACGGTGCTTTGGCTACGCCAGGCGGTAGAGCTCGTACCTCTATGGCTCGGTAAAGCGGCCCCTTTGTGTCAAGCTGTTCACTGACACGCTCAATTCGAACATACGAACCGCTCGGTGACGACAAGACGAACTTTTCTTTTCCGACCTGAACCCATGCATACTTGCTTATGGCCCGTATATGTTTCTCGCCAGACGTGTCGGCGATAAGATCTAAAACCGAGTCATAGTCTGTGAATGTGACACTATCGGCTCCAGGCCCGGGAGTTGTCTGGTATGACAAAGGTTTTTGAGTCGTGACATGCTCAGTGTCCTTGATCTTGCGTAGGTCATTCACAGTTGCCCTCTCAACCAGAATATCAGGGTCAAGACCGAATAGCGTTGGTGTGGTCACGATTCCAGTGTCCAGACTCGAGACCAGATCAATGATATGGCAGTTCTTCTTTCCCGGGTGCAACCGCATTCCTCTGCCGATCATCTGAACAAGTAAGTTACGGGACCTTGTCGGCCTCGCGAGGATAATGCAGTCGATATTTGGGATATCAGTTCCTTCGGTGAAAACGCCGCAGTTGACCAGCACTGGAAACTCCGCTTTTCGAAAAGAGTTCAACGTCTCGCCTCTTTCAACCTTGGGGGTCTCTCCAGTAACATATCTCGCGTCAAAGCCATGCTGTCGGAACCGATCTGTCAGCTCCAACACATGGGCGACGTCAACACAAAACACAAGTGTTGACTTTCTTCCTGGAGCTTTCGCCATCCAGCTGCGGACTGTGATATCGTTGATCTCACTGGTGTTGACAGCCTTGGATAAGTCTGAAGGGAGATAATCGCCGAAAGCCCCCTTCTTGACTTCGGATAAGTTTGCCTTGGACTTGACCGTCGTGAAAATGACGTCCGACAGCCACTTCTTAGAGATCATATCTACATAATCTTTGTGATAAACGATTTCGTCAATGGCTGCGCCCAGTTTCACTCCATCGAAACGTGAAAACGTGGCGGAGACACCAACTAGATTTGGGGAGTCAGGTCGCTTCTCATCTAATCCAAAGTGACGAAGGGTCTTGAGGTACCCCGGAGCAACGATGTGATGCGCTTCATCGACCAGCAAAAGTTTGAAGCGGGACGGGTCGAATTTCCTAAGACGGCCTTGTGACGTTATGCTTCGTACGCTGGCAACTGTGATATCTGCCGTTCCCGTTGCATGGACGTTGCCCATCTCGATCTCGATCCTCTTGTCAGGATACGCACGTTGACAGTGGTTGGCTGCTTGTTCCACCAGCTCACGACGATGCGCCAATATCAGTGTCTGTTGCGCGGCCTCATTTGCTGTTGGGATTCTGTCAATGAGTTGTGTAAAGATGACCTTCTTTATGTCAATCGACTGAGCTTTCATTGTAAGAGAGATACGCTTACTGTCTTACCGCTACCAGTAGCAAGAGATATCCCGACTCTTTTATGACCACTCTTTAGGGAGGAAAGGACCGAGTCTATGCATTCTTCTTGATAGTCTCGAAGCTGTAACTTGGGGGCGTCATGAGTAGATGCTGAGGCAAAGGCTCTGAATGACTGTGGGCTTGTTGTAAAAGGCAACCTTGCAGCTTTGGACCGTAAAACACATCGCGGTATAGCCCGTAGCATGGTACATGATGAGAGGTGCAGTGAAAATGCGTTTCGTCTCATCGATATATGATAATAAGAAATACTTCATGTTGAGATGTCATGAGCCTTCGCGTGCTAACCTAGACCAAGGTGTGGATGTATTATGTAAGCAACATTCTTCCGCTAGTCAACGTTAATATTTCATTTCCGACGTTAACTGAAGGAGTGGACAAGCGCTTATAAGAACTCGGTACAAGATGAGCGCTGCGTTAACGTCAATAGAAACTTTGTGATAATCTTTTTAGTCTTTCAACGACTTTTTTCCTATTCTCTCCTCTTTTGTTTACCCCCTCCTGGCCGGGAGTAACTCAGGTTCATTCTGCTTGCTAAACATGTTTTCGCCCTCTCGTATCTTTCCAACCATCATACACAGATCAGTATGGAGTCGGAAACCAATTATGAAACTCTCGATGAGACTTTAAGCGACACAGGGCAAGCTGGAAACCTGGAGCTGGGAGAAGACGTCCTGTTACCGCCTCTTGACGAGCCATACGTTGCTGATCAAACCGACGCATCTGGCAGTGTGTATAGTGAGAAGGAGGATGAAACGGACCAAGACAACGAGGATTCTTCCCTGAAAAGACGCGTTGATGAAGATTCATCCCCGATACTCTTCAAAAGACAGAAAGGAGTTCTCAACACCGAGTATTTGGATCTTCTTAATAGAGATATTGAAGATGCAGCTCAGCGTGTCTGCTTTACCGACGATAGCGAAGAAACCGTTTTGTACCCAAGCCAAATAGGTCTTACTTACTGGTCGATACCGGAGAAGAAACTCTTCTTCGAAGCGATCGCTCGTCTTGGCCAGAGTGATCTTCCAGGTATTGCATCCCGTATAGGCACCAAGAGCGAGATCGAGGTGAATCATTACCTCGATGTGCTCCAAACAGCACGTCTCATGAGACAACGACAAGTCAGACGCCCCGCTATTGAATTCCCAGAGATCCCAGCCGCCGTAGAACTAAGTCAGCAATGTTGCCACGCCTTAGACGAGGCTGCAGATGCTATTTCTGTGCGTCAGGAACGAAAGGAGGAACAGCGAGAGGAGAGCAGATGGGGAGACTGCTGGGACATCAGCCCGAAGATCGCTCGCCGACTAGACAAGGGCGAAACCGTCGTTGAAGGCCAAGTTCTTCCATTCTCCAAGCTATTCAACTTGCATACGTGGCTAAGACTATCTGAGCGTATCTTTATGAATTCCTCCATTCCTAGTGAGAACTGGGATTCTATCGACAACAGGCCTCCCTCGATGTGGGCCACTACGTTCGACGACTTTCACTCTTTGGCAGTCTCAATCACGAAACGATTGGTTCAAACAACGATATTTCTCAGCGAGTCAAGAATCAGGGCGAAAAAGGAACTCGTACCGACTACTCGCGAAATCATCAGAGCACAAGATGTGGAAGCAGCCGTGTCGTCCTTGGGATTGAATCATAATTCCCATCGGTTTTGGAGCCAATGCGCACGAAGACTACGACTTGAAGTCCACGAGGAGCCACCCCAGCTGGAGGACGAAGGAGAACGTGAACCACTTAGCTATGAAGAAGTGGAAACCCTTCTTTCCAACGGCGGCGACGAGGCCGACCAGGCATTTGAAGCGCCATCTGACGTAGACGAAGCCGCCAACTCTTCTGGAAACGAGGCCCTAAGTTCTGATTTCGAGGAACCCGTCTCACGTTTGAACGAAGAGGAGGCTGCTATCGCACGAGAGGCCAACGAAGTTTTGCTCTTCTCTGCCGCCGACTTCCCAGAAACGTATCGGAAGAAAGAGACCCTCAAGAATCGCATCGCGAGTGAGCGGCGACAGGAGAAATATGCCCAAGAACACGACCAGTACGTCAGCTGGCAGGCTGAGGCTGAGATGTGGGAACTCCTACAGAAGAAACCTCTCACCGAACTACCCAGGATGTCAGAACCGGGCCCGTTGCAACGGTCAATGATGGATGTGGAGAGTATCTTTCCCATAGGAAGGGACTGGAGAACCACGGTAAAGTACCGCAGCGAGTGGGAAGGAGAATAGGAGACAACACCTGTGTTAGCTAGTAAAATGGCATTAGAGCTCAGCAGCTCGCTTTTTAATGTGAACAAATACTTATTATGACTCCATGCCTAAGGGTATCTGAACCGCCCCATCCATCGTTTGCATCATACCAATGAACTCTCAAGTTAACGTCTCCTCTTCGGTCTTGCCTTTGCTTTAGTGTTCTTCGCCTTCTGGCCCTTCTTGGCACCTCGCGTGGACTTTGATACTTGTGTTTCGCTCTCTTCAGCACTTTCTTCTTCCTCGCTAGAAGAGCTTTCGCTGCCTTCTTCTTCGCTCTCCTCTTCTTCTTCCTCTTCCTCCTCCTCTTCTTCCTCTTCTTCGGTCTCGGCCTTCTCTCGCGTCTCAGTCTTGGCCGGGGTCGCTTTCTTCTTTTGTCGCGAGGCGCCTCGTTTGGACTTGGGTGCTGGTGATGGGGCATCCGTACCGTCCTCCGTGTCTTCTACCGATGTGCCTCTCGTTTTCCTATCACCTCGCTTGCGCTTCTTGGCTGGTGAAGGGGCCGGAGAAAGTTCGAGCTGGGGTGGTGATGTTGGAGCTTCGCTGACGTCAGCCACGGCACGGGCCATCATGGCTTCGTAGAATTCCGGTCTTGGCAAACAGAACTCGTTGTATTCGACCTCATCATCGTCGAAGTTCTCTCTTTCATCGATCACGTCAAGATTGTAGTATGTCCGGAGCTTTTGCCAAATGTACGGAATGCGTGTGTGCTGGTAAAAATCAGGATCGATACCATGGTTTCGCAAGTGCTCCGAAATTGCTATCATTCGAAAGTGCTTGTGCATGCCTACACAGTCTTGGTTAGTAATAGCTCGACGTGAAGGAAGAGACTTGACTGACCAGCTGGTTTCCAGCGAATGACACCCTTGAATAATGAAGCCACTTGATCATCCGTCCAAAGATCATTGTAGTTATTGTCTGGCTGTTGCTCTTTTGTCTCGCTGGAACCTTCATTATCACCAGTCTGGGGAGTGTCGACGTCCATTGCATCGTCATCTCGCGCAGGAGTTGGTGTCGCAACAGTTTGGGTGCTAGCCCGAGCGCGCTTCCTCGGCGCCATTGCGATTGTGATGAGGAGATCAAGATCGGGATCGGTCGATTTATGGTGATATTCGCGAGATATGCTGTGCAAGTGACAATTATGTATCAGGGTTGCTGCTTGGGAATATGGATAATCTGAATGCCTCGAACAAGATTGAAAGGTTTAAATCCGAACCCGTCGTCGAATACCTAACGTTACCTGAGAAGGAGGTTCTGATGAAATCATAAGGTAAGCTATCTTAGCATCCAATGGCCTCCGTAAAGCGGGCCCCAAGCTTGTGGTGCTCCATTTCCAGTGCACAGGTGCTCTGAAACGCGCCTAATGTCCACTGAAGCGCGTCTACCGAGGGGTACGGATATTGATATCGCGTTAATTACCCCTTCAGACGTAAGTTACCTTGGATAACAGGACTCTAGCTCAGGTCGACATTAACCCACAGTGCGCCGCTGAGCACTATGCTATTGAATTGCTTGCATTTTATGAGAAAGGATCATGGCTGAATCCAAGGAAGACCTGGGAGCTGTATTCTCTATACCTGACTTTTGGGAATCGTCGAAATTCCCGCATCAAATAGATGATGACCCACAGGCTCAGAAGCCCTTCTTTTCTCCTGGACTCAGAGGTAACCTTGGATCTTGAAATTGAACCCTGCCTCTACTAACCCGCGTCCTTACAAGATATAAAATCGGGACTTGTCCAGCTTGTTCAAGTGTCGGTAGAGCAAAGTGGCTTCTTCAAGTTACCATCCCAGCTTGAGCTTCAGGACCCGCCAGAGCCCGAGCCAGAAGTGACTGCGTCTACCAGCAACATCCAAGCCCCCACGGGAAGTCTAGCTGATCTAGAAATTGGTAATGACATCTGGGCACACACTGATGAACCAGAAGACAAGACACCAGAACATAGGACTTGGGATAGCTTCATCTCCGGTACGCCGGCTGGCCAACAACAGCCTTTGGTGACGGAAGCCGGAGCCGCGGTCTACGATGCCTTACTAGGTTGGTCCGCCGACCCCCTTGAACTGAAAAGCTCCGAGGTTCCTATTGTCGATATCAAAGTCTACTTCTCATCATTGCTTGCTCTGGCCCTTGGTCAAGAATCAATCTTCTACTCCAAGCAGGAGAAAGGTCGCTCTTTTGCACCAGCGATTCCAAGCATGCGGGTCACAGGGTATTCCAAAGATGTTCTCCAGGGTCTGGAAAAACAATGTCACCGCTGCGGATCAATGTTGTTCGAATTACGGTCCTTTGTCAATTCTACTTATGCGAAGCACACGTCCAAATGCGGCGTTGCTTTGGCTGGTGTGCTTGATCAAATCCTGAAGGACGTTCAGCGACATGTCGCTCTCCATAGGCAGACACCGCGATCGCTTCTGGAACTCCAATCAACAGTCAAAGGAATGCTTGCGATTCTGATACCGTTTCAAAGACTTGCTTCCAAATTCCGCAAAGGTTACGAAGACCAACATGTTCTCTCCCAGGTATTCCATGAAGCATACTCGGTCGACTACGGTGAAGAACAGCTCCGAGGCATCATGCGCGAAGTTTTACAGAGAGTCTCTTCGCCCTGGATAGAGTTTTTGGAAGAATGGATCGGGACCAGGCAAGAAAAAGGTGTTCCCTTGACCAAAGCCAACGTTGGAGCGAGCAAAGGCTTTGTCAAAGTCGACACGGAGAAATATACGGATGATTTCGGGCAGGAAGTTGAGGATATTGACTTTCTCTTGGACGAGACCAAAATGCCCCATTTCATGCCCTACGATATTGCCAAGTCTATTTTTGAGACAGGCAAGAATCTGCGGTTCATTAGGGAATGTCACCCCGAGCATCCCTTGGCTTCATCAGCTATCATCAGTGCGACCGACCCCCCGAAGGTCAGCTGGCTTTACGACTGGAACGCCATCGAGAGCCTTGAGAAACGTGTAGCCAAGTATCACGATGATCTCTTAGGGGCAATTCGCGGCTGTGCATTCCGTGACAGGGTCAACTCAGAAAGCAATGGATTTGCGATTGGCTCTGAGATTGAAAACCCGTTCCTTCGTGAAGACTCCACGTCAGAAACACCTGGAGGGCTCTTAAATACTCTCACGGCACGTATGGATGAGCCCTTGCCTGATGATGGGCGCCAAAAGGATACGCTGAGCCAAATCTTGCGTGAACGTCTTAGCCAGTCTGGTGCCCGCAAGCCTCAATCTCCTACCAATGGCTTCGACTTCACGCCTCACCCATCACTTCTCCCCGTGCTTTCGTTTGGGGGTATTGCATCTGCGCAATCTGAGGTTGTTAATCAGGAAAGCCTGAGGCTGCTGTTCAATAACCATGATTTACGGGGTCACCTGAAAATGCACCGTGATTTCCACCTCTTTGGTAGCGGCATGTTCGCAAGCCGCCTGTCCCATGCCCTATTCGAACCAGACCTAGAAACAGCCGAAAGGCAGGCTGGAGTTGCACGACAAGGAGCTATCATGGGGCTTCGCCTGGGAGGTCGAGATACTTGGCCACCAGCGAGCTCGGAATTACGTCTAGCTCTTATGGGCGTTCTGGCTGAGAGCTTCGATTCAGACAATGAGTTCGGTAAGGGAAAGCTGGCTAGTATATCGAGGGATGCATCCGAGCTCCCAGGAGACATGAGCTTTGCTGTCCGAGATTTGTCGCAGGAAGAGATCGACAAGTGCATGAACCCAGACTCCCTGGAAGCTCTCGACTTTCTACGATTGTCCTACAAGCCCCCTGCGGCGTTATCCAGCATCATCACCCCGGTGATTTTGACGCAGTACGATCGAGTCTTCAAGCTGTTGCTAAGAATCATGAGGATGGTTTATGTCGTCAACCAGTTGTTCTTAGATGTCAATGCTAGGACCAGTCGCTGGAACGACTCTGATGACATTTCCTACCGATTCACTCGAGAGGCCCACCATTTCGTCTCTGGGATCACTTCCTTCTTCATGGATGCTGGGGTCGCCATTCCTTGGGAAGCATTCGAGGCGAAACTTGACAAAATCGAAGCCGACTTGAAGAACCCCTCGACAGCCAAGAGTACAGCACATAAGGTTGAGAGTCCTGATAGACTACGAGAGTTTCACTCCCGAGTGCTTGATCGAGTCATGCTTTCTCTTTTTCTCCGGAAACGACAGCAGCCAGTGCTGAATTTGCTCGAAGAAATCTTGGGTGCAGTTCTGGAATATGCCAAATTTTCACGATTCAAGGCTCTTGGAAAGGCCCAGACTGCCGACCCAAGGGAACTGGAAGAATTGCAGCGCTTGTATAGTAACTTTAAGAAGAAAGTGCAAATCTTCATGACTGTCTGTCGAGCCTTGACCGAAAAGAGCCGATCAACAAGTAATAAGGTCTCAGACGATTTGGGTTTGAAACAAGAGGGTATTGGTGAAGACCACATGGTCGCTCAACTACTGTTAAAGCTCGATATGGGACACTACTACACGAAACACTAGGACACCATATATAATATTAAGTATTAACTATAAAAGACATGAGCATATAATGAAAGTCTGTCAAGCCTGGAAGTAATATCTGTGTTCACCTATTCATTCTACATGGGTATTGATAATCCGATGCCCCGCCACCGATGTAGTTTACCGCATTACTAGTACTACTACTCTGTACACCCTTGCTGTGGCAGGCCAGGCCGTCTTTAGTGGTGGATGCCCCTCCAAACGACCCCACGCGTTACGTTAGTTCCTAACATTACCTAGGTAATTACAGATACTGGCGGGGGCTGTTTGTTTATATTGAACCTTCAACACTGAACCATAGCAACCTACCCATAACGGAAATGTCGCGACAAAGCGTAGCAGCGCGCAATCTGTCTCTCACTGAAGAGCTCGAACGACTAGAGCAGTCGATCACTCTGACTCTTCAAGGTATACACGGATCTTGAATTCTCGCGACCCAGGGCTGACCGTTGGCTAGAAATCGATCACAACTTTAGCAAATCGCATCGCATAGTAACAACAAGCATTCTACCGCTAGTAGAACAGTATGGAGAACACTCTCGCGCTGTTTGGGAAGCTTCCAAGGTGCATGAGATCACCGGGATTCGAAGGAACTGATGCTGACGACATGTAGTTCTGGAAGCAATTTTTCGAGGCATCGGCCAACGTATCTCTCTCCGGTTATGAAGAGCTCGCCAACGACGACGAAAGCCAAAACGTGGAAGAAAGTACCGCTATGAGGGAAGATATAACAGAAGAATACACATCCCAGCATCACGAAGATGTCACCGCCACAACCGGCATCGAGCAATCTACCTTCCAAGCCGAGGACTCCCTCCTTGATGATGCTGAGCTCACAGGAAGCACGCCTCGGCCTGGAAAGACGAAGACACGATTTTCAGATATGGAATCTCCCTACGAAGCTATGAAACGCGAGATGGAAGGAGAAGAAAACAATACCACAGTCCTAGATGATAACGAGGATTCGACTGTCTTGTTCGCCCAACACACCGCTAGACTCCCCGATATGTCAATGACTCCGCAGGCCCAGCGCGACCACACAATGACTGGCGAGCAGTCTGTCCAGTCCCATAAGGGCCCTTTGCTTCACCGTGTCCTCGACAAGAACTATCGCATTCAGGCAACTCCGCACAAGCCCGCCCTTCTTGTCTCTCCACTCAAGAGCGCCCAACCCAAGAGCGCACAACGCAAGAAGGACGCCCCCGCATGGAACGACTCACCAGGCTCCTCGCCTGAAATGGCGGTACCGACTCTACGCAGTGAAGTTTTTATGTCGCCCTACAAAAGTAATGCTCGACAACGTCTTGCGGCGGCAACGCAGGGTCCTCGAACACCTGGTGTTAGTGTTCAGACGCCAGCGACAGCACGTAAGACGCGGGACGTCTTCGCTGATGACACTGTCACAGCCACTGGAAAGGATAAGTATGAGATCGACTGGGATAGTGATGAAAGGGATGAGGATATCGATTTATATGCAGGCATGAGCCCGCCCAAGACGATACAGTTTGCGCTGCCTCCTTCGAAGCTTTTGCAAACACCTGGTAAGATCTATCCCGCTCTCAAATGGACTGCCATATACTAATACTGTCTGACAGCACGTGAAGCCAGCCAACGGATTGTTGGTGACATTCTACTGGATGCTGGAGCCGATCCGAACTCGTCTGAATACAGCCCCTCTATGGTGAAGATGAACGAAGATATCTTGAATGATAGTTTCTGAAGGCCACAGCTCTTGAATGTAAAGAATGAACAGTTGTTTATTACCCCCATTCCAAAGACTCATCGAGTATGAAGAACAGTCCTGCATTCCAATCAAATATTCCCTTCACCCCCTTGCAATCATGTGCCCGTGTCCTTCACCATGTTTTCAATTCGCTTTCTAAATCAGCACCATGTCCCAGGCCTTGAGTTCCATCGACTACATACTGAATCGACACTGTGACCTCAGGGCCTGTTCTTGGAGCTTCTTGGCATCGACTTCTGTCCCATTCTCTTCCTTCTGATCCTCTTCGAAAAGGGGCGCGGACGAGGAAAAGGTAGCAATAGAGGCAGTTTCAGGATCAGCGATCTTGGAACTGTTATACTTGGTAGAATCTACCTGGGCTACATTTCCTTGTTAGTCAAGTTCGGCTTGCTGAAAACATTGATGCTTACAGTCTGAGGTTGTGGGAGCATTGTTGCCTGAGTTGTTGGACATATTGAAGGATGTGAAGGAGATTGGAAGTGATTGGGTTGATAGTTATAGACAAGGCTTGGAATAAAGTATCAAGCTTAACGTTAATACTTTGTATTGTTGTTCTTCGATGGAATTATCGATTGCTTCTGCCTGAGAATGAAGTCCACAAGGCGTCGCATCTTGATTGTTATATACTCAATCCTGGCAATACAACTTGCGAGACACTCTTGTTACGACGACTACGAACGAGGGAAGGCCACTAGGGTTTTTGCGAAGTCTACGACGCGCGCGAGTCATGACGCAAGTCATGGACCAGACGTTAGGGCTGACGAAGGACTGTATACATGGTAGTATGAAAGTCTACGTACACCATGGGTGCATACAAGGCTGACGAAGAACCCGGGAATACGTACGTAGTACGTAAGCGTATACGTAGAACACCATCTTGTTCACTGACATGTGTGAGATATGAGGGTCTTGGATGCTGCTTTAGGATGAAAGAGGAGGAACATGCAACTGGTATTGGTCAATTCGGACTGATGGTCATGCAGAGGACTAGCTTCCATTACGCCAGTGCCGGGGATTACTCACTCGACGACTTGGCGCTTCCACTGGCCGTTCAACCAAATTCGAAGTTGAGCTAGGGACCTCGAATTGGCTGATACGGAATCCCTTGAGGATGTACTCCGCATCTACATGAAAACATAGTTAAAGATTTTAGATCACAAGATGGCGAGACTGACACTCTGCATGCCTTGATTGGGTTGCATCTCAAGACGATTACCTTGGATAACACTGTTAGTATTCCATGGTATCTACTTATCACCCATCATCTGATGACTGTTCGACACAACATGAATGTCACCCGCATAGGGTTGGTGCCTTTTCGATAGCAATTACACCTGACGGGTCATAATTCAGCCGTGTCTTACTTGTCTTACTATCAGTCCAAGGACTCACCACTCTGTTAGAAACCGTAGAATTTGTTGGAACTGAGTCCCACAAGACAGCGGTCAAGTATCAAAGCATGCGTCACCGGACAATACCTAGCCACGCATTGATGCACGTCGACAAGGCCATTGAATCTATGCTTAAACGGGCAGCTCACAAAACAACGTTAAATTTTAGAGTGGACAGGCCTAGATAGCAAACTCCAGATGGTAGGAGCCACATGTGGCTTCACTGTCAGCAGTGGCAGTGCATGGTCCCCGCAACGTTCTTGGCGAAACGCGATTCTTATCGATAACAATTCTATTAGCGTCTAAAAAAAATTTGGAAGCAAAGTGAAAGGCGACAGACCATGCCATTTAGTTGATGGTCTCTGGAAGGTGACGACGTCGCACGCAAAAATGGAAGATCAAGTGCACAAACCGCATCGCAAGTCCAAGGACAAGAAGGACAAGAAGCAGCATACAGGCGGTAAGCTGTTCTTATACACAGTTGCAATTAGCGATTGGCGCATACTGACAAATATCAGAGCGCAACCCAAAGGCGTTTTCCTTCGCCAACCCTGGTAAGCTCCAGAGACAAGCAGCGAGATCGCAAGATGTAGGACTCTTGCCTGTTCCCTTGAATAAGGAGCCCCAGTGCTAAGATCCAGCAATAGATCAAGGAAAAGCGTCTCCATGTCCCGCTCGTGGATCGATTGCCCGATGAGGCCCCGCCTCGACTCGTCACAATCGTTGGCCCCCCCGGTGTAGGAAAGACGACGTTGATGAAATCGCTCATTCGACGATATGCCAAAGAAACGATATCGGATCCTCAGGGCCCGGTGACGGTCGTCACATCGAAGAAGCAACGCCTGACCTTTGTCGAGTGTCCAAACGAACTAGAGGCCATGGTCGACATCGCAAAGGTTGCCGACATTGTCCTCCTGATGATTGATGGAAATTACGGCTTTGAGATGGAAACTATGGAGTTTCTCAACATTCTTTCCGCTACAGGTATGCCAGGAAACGTCTTTGGTATCTTGACACATCTGGATCTTTTCCGGAAGCCACAGGCGCTCAAGGATGCCAAGAAGCGTCTCAAGAGGAGACTTTGGACAGAGCTGTATCAGGGCGCCCACCTCTTTTACCTCTCCGGCGTGATGAACGGCCGATATCCCGACCGCGAAATCCACAACCTGTCACGTTTCCTCTCTGTCATGAAGAACCCACGTCCTCTCGTCTGGCGCAATTCTCACCCTTACTCTATCATCGACAGCTTCCGAGACATAACACACCCTACCAAGATTGAGGAAGACTCCAGTTGCGACCGGTCGATTGTACTATCAGGTTACCTGCGAGGTACAAATTTTGCTTCGCACAACCAACGAGTGCACGTCCCCGGTCTAGGAGATTTTACAGTGTCTAATATGGAGGTTATGCCAGATCCTTGTCCAACGCCATCGATGGAACTGGCAATGGCGAAGATTACAGGCAAGACTGGACGAAGGCGACTCGACGAAAAGGAAAAGAAGCTTCATGCTCCCATGTCGGATCGTAGTGGCCTGAAGATTGACGGTGATGCCATCTGGATCACCAGCGACAAGGGCTTCAGCTTCGACCGGGATGAGGATGATGATGCCGAGCGAGGAGAAGGAGAAGAGATGATTGTTGGTCTTCAAGCTGAGCGAAAGCTTCTTGGCCAAATGGAGGGCGGCGTCCAGCTTTTCAAGGGCGGCAACAAGGTTGAGGCAGTGCCAGAAGAGGAAGACACTGGCAGAAAAACACATCGTAAACCCAGGTTTGCCCAAAGAGAAGATGGCGATGACGATGACGATGACGGCCAAAACGAAGACGACGAGGGCTCTGTCAGTGGTGACGAAGACTTGGACTCGGATGCTGACGTTGAGCTTAGTGAAGGCAAATTAGGCAAGATGTTCCGCAAGGATGCCGATAAGGAACTCGGTGAAGATGATCTTGCTTTCGCCGACAGTGACTCAGACCTCGGAGCATTGTCTGATGAGGAAGAGGCGGAAGACGACGAAGAATACGATTCGGATGAGGAAGCAGCAGCATTAAGGTGGAAGGATAACTTGAATGGCACTGCGATGAGGCTTCATGGCAAGAGACGCTCATATCACACAAGTGATCTGGCCAGGTATATGTACGACGACTCACTTAGTCCTGAAGATGCTCTCAAGCGATGGAGGGGCGAGGATGATGAACCGGAAGAGGACAATATTGAGGACGACGACGATGATGAAGATGACTTCTTCAAGAAGTCGAAGCAAGAGCAAGAAGACGCTATAGAGGATAGGTCAATACCCGCGTATGTCTACGAGGATTTAGCGGCCAAATGGGCATCGGAGAAGAACGTCGAAGCTTTACGGAGGAAGTTCACTTCGACAGCCCTCGCTTCTGGTGATGATGATGACGATGATGGGGATGCGAACGGTAGCGACTTCGAGGGCTTGGGCGACTCAAATGATGAGGGCGATGGTGTCTTCGAGGATCTCGAAGCTGAAGGCCAACAAGAGCCAGCACAGCCCACTGTCGACGACATTGAGGCCGAGCGAGAGAAGAACGCAAAGCGAAAGGAGGAACTCAAGATGCGATTCGAAGAGGAAGATCGTGAGGGTTTCCTTAATGATAAGGCAAATGCTCGACGAGAAGGTGGAGATGTGCAAGAGTTTGGCGAGGATCAATGGTATGAGGCGCAAAAGGCTATGATCCAAAAGCAGCTCGATATCAACAAGGAGGAATTTGAGAACCTCGATGAGCGTCAACGCTCTGCTGTGGAAGGCTACCGAGCCGGCAAATATGCCAAGGTTGTCCTCGAAGGTGTTCCGGCCGAATTTGTCAAGCTCTTTGATGCTCGTCGACCTATCGTCGTCGGTGGTCTCTCCGCTACGGAAGACCGATTCGGCTATCTTCAAGTCCGCATCAAGCGTCACCGCTGGCACAAGCGCATTCTCAAGACAAATGACCCCCTTATCTTCTCTTTGGGATGGCGTCGCTTCCAGACCATGCCCATCTACAGCACCACCGACTCGCGCACGCGTAACCGTATGCTCAAGTATACACCTGAGCATATGCATTGCTTCGGTACCATCTATGGTCCCTTAATTGCACCCAACACAGGCTTTGTTTGCTTCAACTCAATGTCAGCGTCGACACCAGGTTTCCGCATCGCTGCTACCGGCACAATCCTCAGCGTCGACGAGTCCACAGAGATCGTCAAGAAACTCAAGCTCACTGGTACACCTGCAAAGATCTACAAGAACACAGCTTTCATCAAGGACATGTTCAGCTCGTCTCTTGAGATAGCCAAATTTGAGGGAGCTTCTATCAAGACCGTCTCTGGCATTCGTGGTCAGATCAAGCGTGCTTTGTCCAAGCCCGAGGGCCAATTCCGCGCAACTTTCGAGGACAAGATTCTTCTTAGTGACATTGTCTTCTTGCGTGCTTGGTACCCAATCAAGCCTCACCGGTTCTACAACCCAGTCACCAACCTCATCGGCTGGCAGCCTATGCGACTCACAGGCGAGGTCCGCCGTGATCAGAACGTGCCCACTCCCCAACCCAAGAACAGCCAGTACCGCACTATTGAACGAGAGACCCGTCACTTCAACCCTCTCCGTGTTCCCCGCGCTCTTGCTGCCGACCTTCCCTTCAAGTCGCAGATTGTCGAAACCAAGAAGCAAAAGAAAGAGACATACATGCAGAAGCGTGCTGTCATCATGGCTCCTGGTTCCGAGGAGAAGAAAGCCCGGGCTCTCATGCAGCAGTTACTCACTATCCGTAACGACGCTGCTGCCAAGCGTCGTGCCGCAAAGGAGAAGAACCGCGCTGCGTTCCAGAAGAAGTTGGCAGACAGCGAGGAGAAAAAGGAAGCCCGTGAGAAGCGGGAATCCAAGGACTTCTGGAGGAAGAATGGTCGCAAGCGTGCAGCCGCCGAAGATGGAGGTGGTGGAAAGCGCAGGAAGTAAAGGGGAGAGTGAATATCACCGTTACAGTTGCTTGAACTATATGCAAGTGATTAGAAAGGTACTAGTTGTATATCTTGTTGGGTTGGCGTTTCGAGGATCAAAAGATCAATCACATTGCATTTTACATAGCATAAAAACCTTCTTCCAGGCAGCGAAATAGCAGTACTTGGACATTCAACTCCCGGATCTGATGACGAACATGGTGTAGGTACCGTATAGATGGCAGAAATAAAGTGTTTCAGTATGTTAAGAAATTGAGTGAATAGCATTTGCTTCAGCAAGCTACACAGTAACAATCCTTAACACCTATCCTCGAGACACAAACGTACAAAAACAAGCGACAGGCCAGATACGTTGTCCCCCCATACACGTATTAATCAAGAGTTTCTACAGAAATACTCTCCCCGACATCAGCATCTGCCCGCTCAATTCGTATTTTAACCTCCTTTCATCAACGTCAAGTCGTCGTCGCATTGCGTGTTAAAGAATGCTCCCAAGAAACCATTTCACGCCCGAGTCCAATCTGAACAACCTTTGCTCCTAATTCAGGGATCGACATACGCCCTAAAATGCCGTAAAACATATTCATTGCTCGGGGCAGCTTTGCCTTCTGAGCTCGTGTACACATGGCACATGTCTCCTGTTGGTCACTTAAGAAGCATGCATGGGCTCCTTGCTGGGGAAAACGTCCTCGTGGGGGAGCTCAGGGGCTGCGGTGTCGATAGCGGTAGGCGCATTCAGTTCCTCCTTGAGAGCGGCAGGGGTAGGAATCTGAGGGGCCTCCGTGGCCTTGACGGGGTCCTCGGTAGGAGGAGAGGGAAACTGCGGCTGCTTGGCAGAAATAGGCTGCTCAGGCTTGTCAATCTTCTGGCGAGAAGGAGTCTTGCCACGGAGTAGGTCCTGGACTTTGCCGCTGTAGTCGCCAGCATATTGCTTGCTGATGTTAGAGACCTGTTCCATCTGCTTCGAAGCGACGCTCTGGATCTGAGCAGTCTGGGAGTTGATGAGCTCGGAAGCGTGGTGGAGTTGCTCATCGATTAGCTCCTGGTTGGATGTGTAGATCAGGGGAACGACGAAGGCGACGGTTGTACCGATAACAGCAAGTCCCCAGTAAGGAACAAGCTTGACGAGGTAGTATGAAATGAAAGCGGCGACGAAAGCCTATCCAATGTTAGTCCCAGTTATGAAATCTGTCAAATATCAAACTTACTGCGGCGGAAGCAAAGACGTTCTCGGCAAAGAGGATTCGCTGGGCCTCGATGACAAAGAAGTTAATGAGCTCATGAACGTCCCCAATAAGGGCATCCAGAGTCTCACGAGGAACTGTGTAGTACCGACGAGGGCGAACCTGAGTAGCAAGACCGTTGTTGAGAATGACCTTGCCAAGCACCTCGGCAAGAATGGTTACACCAAGAATCATCCACGAAACCTTGAGACCCCATCGGAGAAGATCCAGGTATCGCGCAGTGAAGATAGCACCGATGATAGTCACATAAGCAATGGCAGATGCGCCTATTGTGTCACTGATGTCAGCTCTTGCAGGTCGGACAGGAGATATGAGTCGACTTACGAGGGTTGTTCCATGAAAGAAGCTCAGAAAAGAAGGAGTGGTAGTGTGTGAGCGGCTGGCCGGTAGCAGCGGGATTCGCGGGAGTGCGTCGAGCAGCAGCAAGGTTAGAGAGCTCGTTGGAGGCCTTCTGGGTGTGATCGTAGACGTTCTGAGCAACAGGGCCTGGAAAGATCTAGCTTTAGCAACAAGTCAAAATCATAGTTCTTAGGGAATCGTCGTACCGTTGGCGACAGATTGATACGCAGCGGCGGCGTCTGGAAGTCAGGTCAGTTACATTGGTCTGCAGGAAGGCCTTGTATCATGGCGGGCAGTGCCATTGTCGCGCAAAGCTTGCGGGGAAACACTGTGAAGTGAAATTAGCAAATCTCTTCCAGGCACCCCGTATGATATCAGCGCAGTTCAGCGCACGAAAACTTACCTTACTGGTCTTGGTGGTCTCAAGAAGAGAGTTGCCGTTGGCGGCCAAGGTGGAATCAGCCATTTCGACGGTTTAGTGTGAAGAATGTGTAAAGAAGTGGTGCGCTCGCTGAAAGAACCGTCGTGGAGTTGTAGTTGAAAGTATTGGGAACGAGGAATAGGAGGTGAATCGGAAGAAGATGTTCTCTAGAAATCGAAAAGCGGCGTGAGCAAAAGTGGCCAGAGAAATTTTGGACAGCTTGGTTTGTTTGTTTAATGCAGGGTAATAAGAAAGGACAAGGGGACGACGTCGACAAGCTACTGCTACGTAGCGACTTCTAGCTCGCTCCGCTCCGTGTCTCTGGACCTACAACAGAGCTGCAACGTTTTTTTTTTTTTTTTTTTGGCGTCTGAGCCGATAGGTGACTAAAAACAGACCTAAGGGGCACTCGGTCGGGGGAGCGAGGTGAGTGGTCGTGTGAGAGGAAAAGGCAAGTCAAGCGAAACGAGCGAACCCGTCAGAGGCAGCAGACTAGGTCCAGGATAAGGCATGTGAAACGTACCTTGAGGGTGCTAAATGTTCAGTGCTAGTGAAGTGAAGTGAGGCGAGGTGAGGTGAGGCGAGGTGAGGTGAGGTGAGGTGAGGTGATGATGGTTGAGAGAGTCTCATCGAGAGCGAGGAAGTAAGGTTTGTATGATGGAGGAGAAGGGAATCAGGAATGACGTTTGTGTTCGTAGAGGACGGGACACTTCTCTTTTAGGTGTTGGAGGGTACCAAGTTTCGTCCTTGCTTCAGGTCGGAAAGAAGGCACGGGGGAACGAACGAACGAGTGACGACAAGCGTCGCCGACCATGGAACCCACCAAAAGAAAAACTGGCTACTCTGTACACAACTCCGGTTGCTCATAGTGGTACCCACGCATTATCCGTCCATTACTCTGTACAACAAGATTTGGATTGCTAATGTGAATCACTGCAAATCTTCTTTTAGTGGACCGACGCTTAACAGCGCCGGTGTCAACGAGAGAGCTCCTGTTGCGCAGCATTGGATTTCTGGGCCCTCTTTGTCCAGAAGCTGGAAGATGGAGCTTGGATAAGGTACCTTAGCTTACCAAACCATGATGCCGGCGGAGCTCTGTTACCCATGACGCAGTGCTAGACCTATGGAGTACATCCGGTATGCGCTCCACCTCTCTCAGCAGCTGCAGGTACCGCCAATGTCACCACTTCTCCAAATGTCCAAGCTGATCCGTCAACAAGGGTTGATCCCGTCGTCAGGGAGCTTCAACGCCGACATTCCAGGCATGCAGCTCTCAGAAATTGGCAAAAGCTAATTCTCTTTGTGACATATCGAGCTAACTAAGAGTAAACAGACGACAGTTTACCACTTCGAGCCAAAGTACGGGATGCCTCAGAGTTCACCCGCAATGCTGCATAAAACCTGTATGATGCTTTGACGTGATGATCTGGTCATTTCTAATGCATGTGAAAGTCGCACTAAAAAGGGGGTTCTTTATCTCAAAAATGACAGGGCTTGGCCATTAAAGCTCTAACTTGAAGGGCACAAGCCTGCTGCATCTCCTCGTCACCACCACACCACGATCACCACGATGGTAACATCGAGAAAGAATGATAACAAACTGTCCACAAGTTGAGAATGGACTATTATGCTTTCTAGCGTGTGTGGTGTAGGGCAAGCATTGAACGATGTTCATTTTCATAATGTTCATGTTACTGGATAGGAGGACCTCAGAGAGCAAAAACCCCTATGACCTCTCTCTACGCAAGATAATCAAAATATTCAGACAAGCTTAGTACTAGCTTGGAAGAGTTTTTATGGTTTGTTTTGTCACTTGGAATAAAGGTCTGTTTCTTGTCTACCTTCAGAGGATATCAATTCGGAAGAGTTTCTGATGATGGCATCTAGCTGTATTCTCATTGGTCAACACTGCGTATTGAATAGACGAGTTATCTGACCGCGACTGTCGACGCCATAAAATTCGTAAACCAGAGAAAACAATGATTTTATGAGATTTCAAAGAATATTTCAATGCCGATCTGAGATAGCCCCAATTCCAGTCCTGGAAGAATGGTACTGATCATGACATGTTCAAGTGTCAAGTTCAGAGGCTGAATGGCCCGCCCATCGATCGATGGCTTGCATCATAGGCAATTACCGGTGAGCACCCAACTCTGATTCCGTCCGTTCCATCGTCTTCCAGATATTGTAGGTATCTTTGGGCAACTTTGGAGCAAGAATCTCATGAATAAAAATGTCTTTTTTCAATTACATAGACTTATATAGTATCCATCGAGAATCCGCGATCGGCGGCATTCTGAGAAACCCCAACAGAAGTCATCTTTAGACTCTAACTCCCGTGCTAAGTAGACAAACGCCCTGACATGACGACAATGATGGTGCCTTTGTGACACATGTGAAAAACAAGGAAGACAATCCGTTAAAAGGGCACATGTGGCCCATGCCCAACACTCAGAGTTCCCAGCTCCTCGCCTTGACATCCCAGCATATGCGCTCGACTGCACGAATCTCATGCTTCCCAAAATATGTACAAAGAATCGACAATCTTCACTTCAAGACATGTCGCGTGAGTGGCTCGTGAACACGGGTCAACGATCATTGACATCGAAGGCACAATCCTGACCCTTTACCTTCGCCAACCCCAAAAACTTCCTCCGGATCCTGGAGATCCAGCATTCGTCGATGCCGGCTTCATCGCGACATCATTTGTGGCAGCTACCCCGTGGCCGGTAAGAAGGCTGAACACTCCACCGGGTCCAGACTGTGATGCCGAAGGAGCATGCGCTGATACGGAGCGGCTCAATCCGTGAGATTTGCGTATAGACTCCAGCTTTTGCCGAGCCTCTTCAGCTTCTTGCTTCGCCACTGCTTCGGCGGTTTTGGCTTGGACTAGCTCGGCTAGTAAAGCCTCGTGCTCACTCCGAGATGGCGCAGGTCCGGTCGTGGTCACCATTGGTACACTGGCTTCGTGGTTCTGAGGCAGGGATGATATCCGCTTGTTGAACTTGCTCGTCGCGGCCGGCATAGGCTCATGATCCTGAGGCTGCTGTTGCGGTGGGTGCGGTGTAGTCTTACTGCGGTTGAGCTTAAACTCTCGAAGGCCACCTCCATTCTTGCTACCTCGGTCCACATCGTATTCTTTGGTTACCTCATGGGCTGAGCTGGCTGACGAGACCCGGGATTTGAGCCCATGCATTTGCTTCTCGAGTCTCTGCTTATCCTGGTGGAGCGTCCTGACATGTGCATGACTTTCCCTTAGTTGCTCTTTCACACTGGCCATCTCCTGGTTGAGATCCAAGATCTGGCGGCTGTACTCTTGTGACTGCGAAAGTGCAGCAGCAAGCTGATCCTTTGCGTGGTTCAGCTCGTCCCGCAGCTGCGCCTTCGATATCAGCATAGATGAACGTCGTTTGTCGTCCTCCACTTGGAACCGCTGTTCGACAATATTGAGCAGATTTTCCAGGTCCTCGGTGGTGGATGGCGCTCCTTTCTGAGCCTCGTCGTCGCTCGCCATGACTTTTTCTTCAGGATTCGGTGGCTTAGACTCATCTTCCTCTGTCTCCGACTTTTCACCTTTGTCCGCCTCTGAGATGTCCTCTGTATCGGATAAGACCGATGCTTGTGGGCTGTTGGGTCTTGGCGCAGCAGAGTCTGCCTTGTGTCTCAATCCATTCAAAAGTGACTGGACGGCCTTGCGGTCTTCTTGTCGCTCTTCGCGTTCCCGTTGTAGCTGATTCGATAGTAAAGCATGGTTACGCTGGAGCTCACTAAGAGCGGTAAGGAGGTCTTCGATCTGACTATGTAGGTTTCGTTCGTCTGTGTTTTTATGGGCTGTTATTGTCTTATTGCCAACTGGTGTAGATTCCCGGCCATCCTCAGTATTGGAAGAATCTCTCGACATTGAGGTTACGTCTGTTGATGATGAACTCGTGACGCTAGCTGAGCTAGCCTCCATCGAGTTCAACGTCGATGCAAGACTTTGCTTGGATGCACTTCGTCGCAGCATACTCGTCGGTCTTGCAGGCGCGGTGTTTCCTGGGCTAAGGTTGGAAGATTTGTTGTTGGTAGAGGTAGCCCATATTCGGCCGAGAAAGCGGCTAGCTGCAGTAGTAATCTCGGAACCTCTGACAGGGTTCGTGATGGCCGCCTTGGACTCGCGGTAACTTTGCTCGAGCTGCTGCATGTTTTCGGCGGTAACAGCACCTGTCAGCCCGACAAAGTCCTGAACGAATTTATCGGCGTTGTAATGGTAGCAATCCCAAAGGCCCCGAGATAAAAGAAGTTGCATCACATCCTCCATTTCCGTGCAAGCCAATAGTCGCGCCTCGTTCTTCCGCATCAAGGATAGCGCGACTCTCATCAAGGTCTCTGAAGCGCCCTCTGCAAAGATCACATCGTAAGTGCGAAACAGCATTGGCAAGGGACAGGTCACGGCAAAAAAGCTGAGAAACCATTGCGAAACATAAGCAGGGTCAACTTGTAGCTCGTCGAGGTGATTCGACAAGACTGGGAGACTTTGGCGTAGCAGCTCCTTGAATTGGTAGATGCGCACGTGGAGACCCGACAGATCAGGGAGGAAACACGCCCTTAAGTCGTATTGCTCCATGAGGCTGAGATGGTTTGTCAGTCAATGTCACTGTGGCCAAGGTGAGGGAGGGAAATTGGCTGCGGCTTACCGAACCAAAACACAGAATGCCTGTTTGTCGGGCATGTGCATCAGCAATGGGCCGACCAGAAAGGCCAGCCCCTGACAATAGCCAATCTTGGTGTCGTAAAGACTGAAGCACTTGAGGACGCGGCCAAGCATACGCTGTCCATCACCCTCTGGATCTCGGAACATGTCTACACCTGGGAAGCTTCGGCCCAAGTCTTTGCCAATTATAACTTCGTATGGACTAGACTCGCCACAGAAGCGATCAAACTGTTCTTCCAATATAGAATCCCGAGCTCCAGACATGCTTTGCCAAACCACCCCACGCAACGGTGGAGGGATACCTTTGCGAATCTTATTTGTGAGAAGAGTCGGAAGTCGGGCAGCTGTTTGTTTGTAATCCTTAACGAGAGCGGCGTAGAATTCGAGATCTGTCATGGGAGGTGGTGGTAGCATCGAATATCGTAGAGCAGCGGGCGTTGGCCCCTGGACCATCTGGCGAAGCTGTGCCATTGACGGCGGTCGAGGTCTGCTGACTGCACTACGTTCAGCAGTAGCACGGTCAACGCCTTGGACTTTGACGCTCTTTGGGTTCGTAGCCAGCTTTGCATTTTCCTGTTCAAGTCGGGCCAACAACAATGCAGTTGACTACACGAATTAACTTCAAGATCCGGACAGTTGAGCTGCCAGAACTCACGTTATCTGTTTCTTCATCCTTGGTCTGTTCATCTTCCTTTTGCTCAAGTTGTGCCCAGTTCACTTCGTCCTGGTCATCTGATATATCGTCATCATCAGCCAACTCGTCTTGTAGTGACCGCGTTGTCAGAATCGGTGGTGGCATAGTCGCTGAAGAAGAACGCAAAGCCTCTGTATCGACCAAGTCTTCCTTACTCAAAGTTTTCGATTCGTCGTCCAGGCTATCGTCCTTTTGGTCCTTATCGTCCGTGTCAACTACCAACAGGCTAGACTTGCGAGATATGGGAGTATCAGGGCGGTCATCAACTGGATCCTTGGTAGGAGTTGTCTGGCTTGTATCAATTGTCGAAGTGGCAATGGGAGAATCAAGGACTACAGGATCCGGTTCGGAGAGGCGAACCGTAATCAGAGAATCGTGAGCCATCTTGGAGGTCTCGGGAGATGGGTCTCGTGCCATCATGGATACTCGTTCTGTAGGCGCGGCCAAAGGGAGGGGCTCACGTAGGCTCTCTCTAACTTGGGCGTCCATACCGGCACGTCAGTTTGGCGGATAACTGTGCAAGAGTCTCTGAGACTGGAACGAAAGACACAATCTCGTACTAGCGGGCAGGCAGGAATCCCCTACAATAACGGATAGGATAAGGCGTTTCGTCGCGTGTTGGTTATGGTTTGTGTATATCGAAAGAAAGATGGACGACAACAACAGGTCGAAAATCAGGTTCAGAGGTCGAGGAAAGGACCAGCCTGTCGAAGAAGACGCCTCAAGTACGGTTAAGTTGGCTCATCGAGGGGTGGTCCCAGAGGCTGAAACGGAGCTCCTGGGGCGATGTCGATTTCCGAGTTGGAATCCTACCCAGACTCTAAGGATAAGCTAATTATCTAGGTCGAGGGCCAAAGGACGGAGGAGTGGCGATGGAGAGTAGCGGGAAAAGCAGATACGGCAGACACAAAAAAGAGCGTCTCAACAATCGTGCGAGGCTGGCGGTGGAGTTTCAACCAACAAGGTTGGATTTGGTTCGGGTCAGGTTGTCTGATTTAGATATTCACCTTCTCCTGGTAAGAAGTTGAAGCCAGCCAGGGGTAGCACGTCCATAATCCGGACCCTGGCAGCTACAGGGCTATAGGCTACAGCATGCAGTAGCGCAATAGCGCAGGCTGCCCTGAGAGTTGAGAGGTGCCCTGAACTGAAGGCGGGTGCATTGACAAGGAATCGCCAACCAGTGACAGTTCTTGTTTTAGACCCGCTCATTTTATCCATTCGCCAATGTCATGGACCGTTCCAGCGTCTAACAGTCAGCCCTTGACCTTTGTTGACGATCCGCTCCAAGGCCGGCATTGAAGCGTCTCTCACGGCCCAGTGAGGAGAGCGCGGCGGAGGTGACGGCGGTCCGGGGGAAGCCAAGTAGAGGACCAAAGACCGGGGCTGGCTAGATGACCGCCACGGAAGCATGAATTGGCCTGTCCTTTAGTCTCAAAGGAGACGAGTGACTAACCGCTTGCAACACAATGGATGATGTCCTTGACAATTCGCCTGTCTTTGAACTGCCTCAGTACATCTGGAACACCTAATTATTGTGCGTCAACTATTTGTTTACCTGCCAGATCATTCTTTTGTTGTCAAGGGGACAACAGTGAACACCCTTAGATGCTTGTCAAAGGCAGATATGACTCCAATTGCAGACGCGACGTGACATCCATGGTCAACGTTGTGGTCGCATCCAAACAATAAGGTCCCGTCAGTGGTCAATGGTCGTTCATCATGCAGGTCTGTACAATGGAAAACAGTCATCAGAGGCGTCGGCTGTGGCTTATTCGCATGCACGCTTCCGGGTTCCTTGCATCTATCTTTGAGACCCTGATCATTTCAGCAGCCAAATAATCTCCATTGGTCCTAGCAGATTAGATTATCGTTCCTCGTCTGTCACGATCAAAGTTCGTGATTCTTTCAGCTTTAACCGATCTCGTTCACTAGGGACAGGCCGCTCTGCTGCCAGGAATGGATCGAGGCATAGTCGAGGCCATTCTGGAGCTTGTCTCCGAATTTCATCCACTTATCATGTTGCGTTAAGATCCCAAGCTTTCCAACATTGCTGTGTCAAACGCCTCTTACCATCACAAACAGGCCAACATCAATTTGCTCGCGATTTTCAGCGTTTTCCCCCGTGTTTATGTTAGCATCTTGTCCAGTGAATTACTTATTCGGGATCAATATGCTGTCTTCGAGTCCGAAGCTACTCGGTGGCAAGCTCTGCAGGCACATATTCTTCATCCTATCATTACGTCGACGATATACTCTTTATCTAACAGATATAATACACCCTTTCTTTTTTATCATATTCTGACCATTGCCGTGCTAGGAGGCCCCATAACAGGGACGGGATATAAAAGACTTCCCAGCGGTCCATCGTCATCCATCTGGCCGTCTACCCACTGCAAAGCCCGTCGAAATCCGATTGATATAACTGTGGAAGTTCTCATCGTAGTGATGCCCCCGTATGTTCTTCCCATAACATTCATCACAATCCCAAACCCTTTCAGGATCCATGACAGGCATTCATGTACGACATCAGAGCCCGTACGTTCCCATATCATCAGTCCGCATAAAGGGATCCAACAGTAGCTGGTCAATACCCATATCGATATTAACAACGGAAGGCTGCCGAAGAGCATTGAAGGCAGGTCTGTGATGATCTCAAGTGACGGACTCTGGCGAATAGGCTTGAAGGTGGCTTGGTCCCGAAGGTAGCGGATCAGTGGCTTTCGAGCCAGCCGAAAGATGGAATGTGAAAAGAGATAATAGACCAAGCACTCCAATGGTTCTTCTTCAGCTGGACCATCATCTTCAGTAGTACGGCCTTGTTCAGATATATTATGTTTGTAAGCTGATTGAACATCCGCTGTTGCAGGTGACTTGTAAGAAGTGGACTTTGCTAGCCCTTCGAAGGTTGATGCAGTGCGCATTTTTTTTCCTAATGGGCGTATTTTGGAAGGTAGATTGGCCGGGGAAGCAGATTATTTGTCTTAGCTAGGAGGCAAGATGGTGAATATGATGGACCTCAACATCTATGACGGAGCAATGAACAACGGGCAAGCTCATAACAGACTCAAGAAAAGGGGGAACACCATTTATAACAGAGCAATATTCAACAACACGAACCAACAAACATCAGGGGCTATTGTCACGAAAGCGTGAACACCTGGCAGGTCCCGAAAACATCCATGCTGTTTAATACCGGTTGCGTGATGTCTCAAGTATTGCTATTTATCCTGGATCACCTTCGCAATTGGCCCTTGTCTGATGTCTCATGTTAGGACAATACATCTAACCCTACTCTGTATATTTTGATATCACACCAAATTAGTTCTATGGACCATGTTTCATCAGTTCAGTTCTCATCAAAATTTCTTCAGTTTGCAGAAGGAGGGATATGGTATATCTGAACAATAGTAGTGGTAGACGTTTCTATTGACATGATGTCTCTAAGCTTCAAAAGGAGCCGTGGGCGATGCTTTCCTCTTGTCTTTGATTGATCAAAATTGGTGATATAATTAATAGACGTTGCATAACCGAATCGTTTTGCTGGAGAAAGAGTCATAAAGAGGAACGATCAACATTGCCATTTTCGTTGGTGGGCGTCAACGGTTGTAACGAAGGGATGAGCGTTTATTCAATCACCTCTCAAGGCAATTATTATACTTTTGCTGTACATATCGTAACAAGCATTGTGCTGGTTCTACAGAGGAAGCAGTCAAAAGTTTTGTCTTACGCTAAAATCACTAGTGCCGCCTTAAGTAGGTAAGTACTTCTAAATTGACCTTTTTACACCTAATTACCCCTGCCTTCTAAGTACTCATTTCCTCCCTCTAGCTTAATGATTTTTTTAATATAATAAGGGATTCATTTAATCCACGCCTAGATCTTGGCCTATAGTATCGCCAACTAAGCTACCTCTTACCTGCAAATAGCTTCACTTTTACTTTAAGGCACACCTTTTTTTATAGTTTCCCTCTTTAAATACAGCCAGGCTGCTTCAATTGCATTTAAATCAGGGCTATTTTTACACTAAAGAAGTCACTATATACTAATAAGGTTAAAAACCTGCTACTATATATAGTG
>VYWZ01000626.1:0-23124 GCA_008711595.1 Fusarium xyrophilum | reverse complement strand
TATATATATATATATATATACAGAGAGAGTCTATTGGGCAAAAAAGACATGAGCATCGTCAGAGAACACTCTCTACCCACCAGCATCTTTACAAGTTCAATTGCAGATATGTTTCGGAGGTCTAGATGCGTCCTCACTGCTGTCTGCATCAGACTGGTTAATGTCTTATTCTATCAAGACACTTCACACTCAGCAGTTATTCATGGCAGAATAAAACATTCTTCTTCAACCGATATCAATCAGTGACACGTTACATCATCTCGAGGTCTTTTCTGTGCATTGGCGCTCGGCATGTAATACAGTGAGTTGTGAAGTCGAACCATGTCTTCACTACTCACCAAAGATGACTGATGCTGACAGCAACTTCTGAAGCCATCACCAACGAAGAGTCACTTTCGAATACTACATACTGCCTTTAAATATGAAAGAAACTGCACAGATAGCATAAAGTCGGGTCATTGCTCAATAGAACGCCACTGTAAACACCTCAATTCAACCTCACACCCACATCGTAGAACTCACCCTGCCTAATCTCACAACAACATCTCACAACCACTGTATCCCCTCTCACAGCATCCATCCTCGCCATCCAATCCCCTTTTTTCCGTCCCCGTTCGTGATTCACCTCTCTTCGTCTTGGTGCCTGACTCACTCGCCGACTAAACCCCGCCTCATCTACAAAACCCTCACCTTCACCCTTCACCTCCTCTAAACCTCCTATCCCTCACTTCATCCTCCAAACTCCGCACCAAACATCATGGCTTACAGCGTCCTCGTGACAGGCTCATCCGGCCACCTCGGCACAGCCCTCATGCTCTCCCTCCCAGCATTCGGCTACACGCCTCTCGGGATCGACATCTTACCCTCTGAGAAGACGACGCACGTCGGCTCAATCTCAGACCGCGAGTTTGTCACATCTCTTCTTCAGGAACATCCCATCCAGCATGTCCTCCACGCCGCGACGCTGCATAAACCTCATGTCGAGAGCCACTCCAAGCAAGACTTCATCGACACAAACATCACCGGCACCCTCGTCCTTCTCGAAGAAGCCTCCAAGCTCGGCGCCCAGATCGAGAGCTTCATCTTCTTCAGCACAACGAGCACGTTCGGCGCAGCTCTGAGTCCCGAGCCCGGCCAGCCCGCCGCCTGGATCGACGAGACCGTCGTGCCCATCCCCAAAAACATCTACGGCGCTACGAAAGTCGCAGCGGAGGATCTATGCTTCCTCGTCCAGAAGCAAACAGGCGTACCCGTCGTCATCCTCCGCACGAGCCGTTTCTTCCCAGAGCAGGATGACGATGAAGATCGCAGAGCAGCTGTCTCAGACGACAACCTCAAAGTGCTTGAACTCGCGTACCGCCGCTGTGACATTGAAGACATAGTCCGCGCGGCGGTCTGCGCGATGAAGAAAGCGCGAGAGATCCAGTTCCGGAAGTACATCATCAGCGCGCCGCCGCCTTTCCCCAACCACGCTGACACGCTGGCGATGCTGGACAGAGACCCTAAGCAGGTGTTTGAGACTGTTGCGCCGGAGTGTGTGCAGGTCTTCAAGGACAAGGGGTGGAGTCACTTGAAGAGGATCGATCGAGTCTATGATTCTAGCAGGGCGGTTGAGGAGTTGGGCTGGAAGCCGGAGTTCACATTCAAGAAGGTTGTTGAGCTGGTTGGGGATGGCAAGGAGTGGAAGAGTGAGTTGACGGAGAAGGTTGGGAAGAGAGGATACCATGCTGTTAGTCATGGTATTTACACTGTTCGATGAGTTAGAAGTCCGAGAATTGGCATTGGAGGAGGGGATACAGCGAAAAGCTTCACGATGGTTTTGGGACGAGACACAACTGACACGTGTGATACTGGGTCCTTAGGAAGCAAGACTTCGGTCAGATCATGATACAGGGCGTTGAAGTCAATTCACCAAAAGCTTTACCAAGTTTATCCTAGACTTAGGGATACCAAACTTATACTAGATTACCCAAGCCTTTATATCATTTGGGATTAAGATCCCAAGTTTTCTTTCCTGCCTTATAGGTGTAAGTAAACTTGCATTCGCCATGATGCTATGTCTACTAAAAACATCCCTCTAAAAGTCAGGGTATCTACACAACTACACTCAACCAAACTTGATGCCGGAGTTGGGATTCCACGTCCCCGGTGCAGGAGGTTGACCTGAACCACCACCAGACTGACCAAACTTGATACCCATACCAGGAGTCCACATCGCACCAGCCGGCGTTGGTTGCACTGGCTTTGGTTGCTGTACCGTCTCTCCCCAAGACTGTATGTTTGCCTGGGCAGGGCTCTGCACTGGTTGAGGGGGTTGTTGTGGTGGTGGATATGAGCGGGAGGGGTCTTGGTGTGACGGCATTGGGCTTTGGGCCGGAGGTTGTTGGTGAGAGATGCTGAGGTTTGACAATGTCGGCATGTTAATCTCCCTGTAATAGTGGTCAGTAAAGGGTCAGGATACGGTCGGTAAGGGGCATGCATACTCTTCCAATACTCGCGCGTCCATGCGGCGTTGAGCAACCCAACCGCGAATAAC
Organism: Fusarium xyrophilum; assembly: GCA_008711595.1. Lineage (NCBI taxonomy): Eukaryota > Fungi > Ascomycota > Sordariomycetes > Hypocreales > Nectriaceae > Fusarium > Fusarium xyrophilum. Next base: position 20,588 of record VYWZ01000626.1, on the reverse strand, counting down.
ATCACGGAAACCCTGTCCAACAATCCTATTCAGATCATTGTAAAACTTGCGTCCAACCTCGAGGTTGTTGATAACTTCCTTGTACTTGAAATAGGCGTTATCAAGCTTCTGCAAAGCCACCTCGCGTTCTCGGTTCCCCCGTTCACCCATATGTCGCTTCTGCGACTCAAACTCACGACTGATACGCTGAACATCAGCTAATAGACGTTCTTGATCCTTGGCCTCCTTGTCAATCGCTTCAACCTCGGGCTCATACAACTTATCAAGCCGCTTGTCGAAAAACTCCTCAAAGTGAGCCGGGACGAGTGCTGTGTTAGGATACGCTCGCTCCAATCGGGCTGCTTCCTTCAGAATGTCCAGTTTGATGTCGTCACGCCGGGCGTTTTCCCGCAAACTTTCAACCTTCTTGCGACGACGACTCTCGAGACGAAGAACGTCGTTGTATGCGCCGCGCAATCTTCCTATGACAGGTTTCAATGTCTCGGGTATGTCAACCCGTCGGCTCGACGGCACAGAATCCATCAGATCTCGGTCCGGTCCGGAAAGGATAGCAAGCAGATCCTGGATCGCGCCGAACTTCTCCCTGACAATCGCATCGCTACTGATACTGCTTTGGAAGTAGCTCTCGATCTCTGAAGCGTGCTGCCAGAGCTTCCCACCTTGAGGATCTTGCCGACTCTCGGTTCGCACCCATCGGTCTGTTCCGTATCTCATCCGTAGTCGCTGATCTTCCTCTTCTTCCGAAGCTAGAGCCGCCTTACCCTCTTCAAAGATTGCCATATCTCCAGACCGCAACTTGTCAATATCCGCAAAGCCCTTTTGCACTCTTCCAATGGCATCTGCTTGCCTAATCTCCTCAGCATGCTGGACCAAACTTGGCGGTAGACCCAGAGGTTTCTCGAGGGCTTGTAAAGATCCAGGTAGCCCAAGCGATGCGAGAATTTCGTGAATTTTGTCTGTGAGCGATTCAAGTTCCGGAATAATATTCTGGCTGACCGTGCGATCGCGTCGTTCCTCGTAAATCGATGTGGCGACGTGCACCGAGAAGGGGACAAGTCGAGAGAACAGAGCTGGTCCGAACTCGGCGTGGTCTCCAAAGTAGTCATAGGGATTGGCAACTTGCGGTGGCACCCGAGCTACGGCCATGTTTGCGCGATCAAGAATCTTGAGCTCCGACTTTGGTGGTACAGCAACTGCAAATGTTAGTACTCAGCAAAACAAGGATCGCAGCGCACATACTCAGGTAGATAACATCGTTGTCCTTCTCTGCTCGCTTCAAATCTTCCTCAACCTTGCGCTTCAACCCATTGAGGTCGTCAACCACCGTCTTGCCAAGATAGCCACTTCGGGCCTCCTTAATGCCCTCTGTCGCACAAGCAACAGCATCCTTGAGTCGCGCAACCTCCTCTCCATATTTTCTCTTCTCAAGACAATCGCATGCAGCTCGGTATTGCGCAGCAGCAGCAAAATGGTGATGCTTGGCGCTCATGTGGTGGATCCAGGCACTGCTTATGGCTTCGCTCTTCGTAGCAGCTTCGCCAGCAAAGTTGTACAGGTCGGACACTCGAGCGGCGAGCTTGGCGATTGACGCGTCTTTGTAGCCATCCATAACGGCTTTTTGCCAGAAGCATTCTTGGCTTTGGGCGAGGAGTAGTTGGATCAAGGACTCGAGCGTGTCGTGGTCCATGTCTGCGGGAGGATCGGACATTCGTAGTTCGGGGAGTATCTCTTTTTGCATGTGTGAGAGCACGCCGGCAGCGAGGGAGAAATAGTTCGCTGCTGATTTGAGACCTTCGGTATTGCCTCGTGGCGTGTTGATGGCGAGCTGGGAGTAGAGAGAGGCGAGGTTGTAAAGGATGTTCATAAGCTCGTACTTGAGGTTGTTTCGCACCATAGGGCGCTCAGTGTTGTATCCAAGCGCAGGATACCACGAAAATTCGGCGCCAATCTTTTCATCACCGTCAGTTTGTACTGTTCACTAGCATCGCGTGACACTCACATCTATAGGAAACTTGCCCCCCACCCAAACAAGCTGCCCGGCATACGCTTGTAGCTTCTTAATGCCGCTCATGTGCGGTTCTCGCACGTTCACCGCATCGCGTCGAAGTGCATCAATGACCTCGAGGTCATGCTTAAACATATCCGGGTGCTGATCGTATTTGGTGTTGATATACTGCCTTATCGTCGACGCAAGCGACAGCTGGGCCGACTTGCGAAAGGGGATGGAGAGGATGTTTCTGAAGGACGAAATGTCAGCTGAAGTCCAGGGATTTCCGGTATAGCTGGGTCTCCTTACGACGACATGGCTTCGTTTGCGAACCTGGCTTACGGGTTCGGTCGTTGAGCCTTTGTGTTGTAAAGTCGGCTTTTTTGCCCAGATCGCTGGGCCAGAGTTGCAATGACTTCATCAGAGCCAAGTTGGAGGGGCAATGACATAGTTACGATGTGGCGCAGCAGTCACTACCCTGGAGCCCATCGGTGAGCAAGAAAATGCATGACTCTAGAAGACGACGATGAATACATTTAGTTAAGAGTCTCTTGGACTAAATTGCCTGAGTCTTTTTATCCCTTATGATGAAGGACCCTAAGTTCTTTTGCCTCCCCAGGAAGTGAACACGCTGGGTTTTTATGCTTGGGGGGAAAGACATGCTGTAATTCGCGCAGTGGATGGTTGCTTTCCCCTGACACCGAAGACATATTCTACTTGATTCGACAGACAGACAGAGTAACGTACTTAGTACCAACTGCGCAAGGAGCCAGCATCATCGGTGATCTTTATTCACGCAGTCCATCTACATGCCTCTGTCAATATCATCTCGAAGAAATTCACATAGAGTTCAGCAGATCGTGTTCATGTTCAAATAATGCAATTGTGATTTTGGCTAAAACTACTGAAAATTCATAACGAGAGACCGATCAGAACATTATTCCCCTCACTCGTGGTATCTCATTAATATCCATCCTTGTCTCTAACGATACTTCACATCTCCAACCTCAGGTCGGTGAACTCCATCATGGACATATCCCGGAGGCTGTGTCTGTCCACTAGCCCCGGATGCCACCGGCGCCGAAGGATCGGAGGAAGTGGGGTCCCGATCGGTCGGAGACACGGAATTGACCTTCAGAGATCCAACCTCAGCACCCTTCAGAGTCTCAAGAAGGTTGCGAGCACCAGCGGGCCACATGCCACGCTGACGGGGAACCTCTCCTCGGATGATCTGCTCGACTGAGACGCGCTCGCCGTAGAAAGCAGTGTTGGCATCCTTGCGCTCGACGACGACGGTGCCGTCGACTTGGATGCCTGCGTAGAAACCGCGCGACTTGACGTAGGAGAATACAGGCTTGAAAGCACCGGTGCTCAAGCTGCGGCGCTTCTTCTTCTTGTCGGCATCGGTCTCTGGCTTCAGGCCTTGGTTGTCCTCGGAAGGGCGGGGAGGCTTGGGCGGAACCTCTTCGTCCTTGTTCTCCTTCTCCTTCTTCTTTCCGTCCATAGCGGCACCAATTTCAACAGCACCGCCGGCGCCATAAGGACCAGCGACAACAGCAAGGTCACTGCCTAGTGCAACGCGAGTCTTGGCGAAAGCGTTGAGTGCTTCTCGGCTGTTGATGACACAGACACAGTCGTAAATGTCAAGACCGATCATGAAGCCAGCGCCAACGGAGTGGATCTGGATACCTGAAGGAGGACCCCATGATCCATCGGGGAGACGGGAGATCAAGATACCTGAACCAGTGGCACCAGAGAAAGCGTAGCCGGCACGAAGGGTCGTGAAGATAGCGAGACCTTGAGCCTTGGCGATGACCTTGGGAGGGATGTTGACAAGAACTCTCTTCTTGGGCTTCTCTTTGGTGGGATCAATGATCTCGTCATTAGTCTCCTGTGCCTTGGGGTCTGTCGATGTGGGGACCTGGCTAGAGCTAGGATCGGCGTAGACACCGTTTTCTGGAGCATGTTAGCGGACGTTCTGATCAAGCTGTATATATAACTTACTGCAGAAGGACTTCAGAATAGAAGCTGCCTTGTCACACTCCTTGTCGATAGTCTCGGGGAGGAAACTCTGGCTACCAAACTTGTGTGCCAAGCTGTTGATAGGTGCAGCGGCCTTGATACCAAGCTGGCTGAACTTTTCGCTCCAGCCGGGCTTCTTATGTGTCTCGGGATGCGCGGTAGTCGAAGCCTGGGTTGTGGTTGCCTCTGGACCATGGCCGAAACCGTGACCATGTGTAGGAGCTGTCGGGCTTGGTTGGGGTGGTGCCTGAGCCTGAGCTGGCTGGTTCGTAGGGGGGGGCGCAAAAGTAGGATGAGCAGGGTCGTACTGCGGAATAGCATAGTTTTGCTGAGTCTGCTGAGCGTCAAAGGGCTGGTGAGTCTCCTGATGCTGTTGAGGTACGGTGACTGGGTTGCCCTGGAGAGGGTTCGGGTGAGCAGCGGAAGCTTGGTGTTGATCTCGCGCAGGAGGAGGACCGGGAGGAGGGGGAGGGAAGTACTGCTGCTCTAGCTGGCGCTTCTCCTCTGCAGCACTGGGATATTGCTCGGCTCCGGCAGTGGACGTGAAAGGAGGAGGTTGCTGCTGGCTCTGGTATCCTGCGAACTGGACATGTTGGTCGGGATTTTGGGGTACGCGGGGCTCATCGTCTCCGGGAAGCTCAGCAGATCCTTGGTTGTACGCTGGAGGCAGAGAGGAGTCTCGAGGTTGAATCTGGGTAGGGTGGGCGGTAGGAAGCAGACCACCTCCACGCTGGTCGCCAGCGGAATACTGGGGAGCTTTCTCAGGATTCGACATCGGGATTATAGGTAGTACTGATGTAAACTGTAGGTGTTGTAGTTGTAAAGTTGAAGGTTGAGAGTCAGTGGCGGGGTAGCTTCGTGTCAGGTATAAGAGCCAGGAAGGGACAGGGAGAGAAAGTGGACTGAATCGTTAGGTTCTGGGTGGGAGATGTCTTTAATAGCCGAACAACAGGTGTTTATTAGGGACGATTCACTGATATGAGAGGCCTCGTCACTTCTAGACTCGAGACAATTCTCGAAACCGGTTCCATGAACTGCAAGGAACCATCCCCCATTCTGCGACAAGCCGCAAGGGATTGATGTCATCATGGTGGCTTGGCGATAAGGTGCTTGCGTGGCTGAATTTCAGGGTCCTACACAGCCGCGACGTCAACCAATGCGTACACTTCCACCGTGAATCAGAGGTAAATTGTTGGGGAGCATGTGAAATTGTGGAAATATTGAAATGGCGGCGATGGTGACTTATCTAGACATTTTGTAGATACTGCGTTCTGTATGATGCACTGACGCCCGGAGATCATCGCCGTTCTTCGGAGCCCGAAACGGGTGTCGTTCGGGAAATGCAAGGAAAGCTTACCCGATCCTCGGTTTAAGCTTACACAGAGACCGAAACACTCTCTTAAAACCTTCATCTCGCAGCGACTGTGATAATCGCACATTCTCTTCAGTTCTTGAGAGAGACGTTTGTCACCAACACAACAACATGACTCAAATACAAACCTCCAGCGATGCAGAGACTCTTCATCTCCCCCGCATTCTCTGCCTTCACGGCGGCGGCGTCAATGCACAAGTCTTCGAACTACAATGCCGCGCTCTCATCAGAAGTCTCGCTTCCTCACTGCGTCTGGTCTTCATGCAAGCACCCTTCATCTCAGCGCCTCACCCCGACATAGTCAGCGTCTACGGTGAATACGGCCCTTTTCGGCGCTGGCTCCGCTGGCAGCCCGATCATCCCGAGATTGAAGCAGAGGCCGCCGCCGAGCTACTGCGGAACCAGACCCGCGGGGCTATGGACACCGACCCCGGCACCGGAGAGTGGATCGGCATTCTGGGGTTCTCGCAGGGCGCTAAGATTGCGGCGAGTCTATTGTGGACGCAGCAGAAAGTTATGGAGCAGTTTGGTGCGGAAGAGGCGCTGACGCAGTTCAAGTTTGGTGTTCTCATGGCTGGGAGAGCGCCCTTGGTTACGCTGGATGCTCGGCTGCAGCATCCCCCAGCGGTCGTTGATGCGGCGCTGTTGAGCTCTGAGTTTAAGGACTTCCCTGAGTCGAATGTTGGCGAACATGTTTTGACCATACCTACACTACATGTCCATGGACTTCGAGATCCTGGGCTTGAGCAACATCAGATTTTGCTGAAGACTTACTGCGCTACTGGGACAACGACACTGGTCGAGTGGGATGGTGGGCATCGCATACCGATCAAGAGCCACGATGTCGACGCTGTAACAACCGAGATCATGAAGTTGGCCAAGAACGCGGGCGTGAAGCTGCCCAACTAGACTTTTCATTTTCAGACTTCATTTCTTTATGTTTGAGGGAGGATTCACCATTCACTGGAATACGTATAGATGGCTGATGTATTGTACCTCAAGGTTACATGCACGGGAGAGAGCCAAGCCATCCTGTCTATAGACGATGTTCTGTGTTGCAAAGCAAGAAGTTCAGAGTCATATACCCAAGACTGTATAATTGGGTCTATTCAAGTCTGTAACTATCAACTGTTAAACATCTTACATTGCTTAGATAGTAATCCCTAATTGGTTCTTTAGGCCAAACAGCTTTGAGCTCCTTCTTGACCTCTGCAAACAGCCTCTGTCACTGTTGTAGCTGTAGCTGTTGGTTCCAAGAGTCGATGATCGCACGATATCTTCTTATGTATGATGGCAATGATGGTGTTGGTGGTAATGGTCTCGACCGTGAAAACGAATTTTCGTTGATGATCTGCAGCAGCGAGACAGGTCTAGTGACCTCAGTCAGAAGTCCCAGCTGGCAGCTAGCATCACCGTGGCTTTTGATCCCATTCGGATCGATCGAAGAGGTTTGTACGACGACGTTGCTATGGCAGTGCCGGTAAGCAACCATACCCCAAGCTCCCACAACTGCAGTCCCGAGAGCAAGCTACGATGTCCCCCGTATAGTAATGATAGCTGGCTGTCCGTCTTTTCGCGTCCTCTGGTAGCGGAAGAGCATCGCTGCACCTTTTCTGCCGTTCCACAACTCCATATTGTCAAGCCTCGGCATCCTAAGTGCAGTGGCGGCAGCATTCTGAAGCATCTTATCAACATGCAGTGGGTCTGCATCTCCAGTGAGGACGTTTGAAGTCAGCGTCAGTGAAGTCGGCTTATCTCACCTCCATGAATCGTGAATCTGGGGCGCCAAGAAGAATTCTCTGGCATCGACCATAAAGGAGGCAGATAGCATCTCAAGGTGTTGGCTGCTGCGAGCAAGCTTCAGGCTCACATCTTGACTTGGCACCCTGATAGCAGGAAGCCTGATACCGGGAGTCCGGTATATTTCTGTTCAAGACTCCTCGAAGTTCTCGAGTATTGTCAACTTACATAATGATCCAATTTGAGGAAGACTTCCGATCAGCTTCTGGTTCCCTGTTTCCGGATGGTTAGCGGCCGCATCAATTAAACTATCAGGGATCTAGCAAGCACTTACACTTATCGGTCTGCTTGTTTATTTGGGAACCGCGTAAGCATATTGGCGATTCCGAGTGGCTTTCATCGTCGGCGTGTCTGTTGGCGAAAGAACACGACCCCAACGACAGGCACACAGGGGAGACTTCGCCACCACTGGGACTCAGTTTCGTCATCATGGAAAGGTCCCTCGCCCATGACCTCGTCAAATACATGCTCTATGGCAGATTTATCTGGAGCATGGATAGGCTATCCGGTAACCCAACCATGAGCCGGGCCGTTCACGGCTCCATCTTCGTGTCCACGATAAGACGGCTCGCTTATGTTGGTGTCTGAGGAGAAGGTTATGTACTTGAACCAGTGCTGGCAGTCACTCGGCGAGTAGACGCTGATATCGAGGGCCAAGTCTCCACGAGGCTCCCCTGCGCTCAGTGTTGTAAACAAGTTTTCAAACGCGTCCACGATAAATTGGTTGTCAACTTTGTCCAAGCCCCATTGGTCTTGGTCAGCGCCCGCACATTCTGTGCAATCATCCTGCTTCAATTCCACCCGAGACCAGATATAGCGAATCTGGCTCCTCTTTCTAGCCAGAATAGCTTGAGAATTAGGGTCAGTAATGCGCGGTACCGTCAGACTGATGTCGCCAAGCTCGGGAAACAGTCGCAAGCTGACTACACTTCCCGCCCAGAATTGGCAGCAGACCAATAATCTGATTCTGGATCTGAGGAGGGAATCGATCCCAGGGTATTCTGTCCATAACCATCTTTTGTCAGGCCTGCAGAAGGTTGAGTGTCAAAGGTCGCAGTTGGTGCGGATTGAGGAGAATCTGATGCTGTATAGCTCGAGGTTCGGACCTGTGCTTTGAAGATGAAGAGTCTCCATTCAAATATCTCACAAGAGAAGAAACGATCGGACAACTCTTCCAGCGCACTAGATCGGGAGTGGGTTGACTCGGGTATTGTGAAAGAGTGAAAGGAAAGGTGGTCCACAGAACATGGATCAAAATGCCAAAATACCGAGGAGAAACATGTTTCTCCTGCATGGCTTATTGATACCGAGGATGACTGCTTGGTGTCAGGTACAGACAATCACCCATGCGTAGCCTTGAGCTATAGATGGGGTTCTTCAGCAGATCAAAGGATAGGCAAAGACACGTTTGAGCAACCAAAGAGTCCTGGCTCGCTATCACGGAACAAAAAGCCTGTCACAGCCACTATTCGGGACGCGATTCACACCATCCGTACGATCGGTGAGCGCTATTTATGTTGATGCGATATGTATAGCCCCAGACAATAAAGAGCAGCTAGCCGAGCAATTCCAACTCATGGGTGGTATTGATGCTTCTGCCAAGCTCACAATTGTTGTGCTCGATGGAGATTCCAGGACTGGTATCATGGGGTTCAAGTCTCAGTCGTCGCCGCGAGGTCTGGCTCACATGTTTCCCTGGAAAGATGGCAAAAGTGTCATGGTAAGACGATTGCCTTGCTTGCCCGTGCAGAATGAAGTTGTCTCTAAATACTCTCAACGCGGGTGGACGTTTCGGGATTATTCTTTATCACAAAGACGATTTATCTTTGGTGATCAAGAGATTCATTGGCAATGCTCATGTGCAACTTGACATGAGGACCTCCCTAGGCTGGAGGATCCTGTAAACTCCCTAAAATTCCCTAATATTAGACAGGGATATCGGCCGGATTTCAAAGAATTCAATGTGCTCCTGGATGAGTATAATAACCGACAGTTGACGTATCCCGAAGACGCATTTCCAGTAGTCAACGGTCTCCTCACATACCTCAAGAGCTTCTCGTTCGGGTATGTGTTCCTTTTTGGCCTCCCTAGGGCGTATTTTGACGCAGCCTCGATGTGATCCTATGATATCGATGCAGCTCGTGTGGATTTCCGTACAAAACGCGGTATCTGTCGAAGGAAGCCATCTGAGAGACGTCACTCAGTCCTCCCGAATACACACATACCCTCGTGTTCTAGGATTGGTTGGCAAGGAGATTGTATCGGGATGCTGGACACAGAAGCTCAGCTTAAGTGGTCTGACTAGCCCCTTGATTCGGGCAGCGGGCAATTAGCCAATTTGATGCGGCCCTCCGTCATCACAACGCCCATCGCGCAGTGGTATAATCATGCATCTCATGATAGAAGCGACAAGTAATCTATGCCGCGGTATCCAACAGGCTATAATGAGCCCTCCGAGATCTCGTATGACACAGAAGTCTGGAGCGTGGAAGGTCCAATAGAAGATGGCTACATACCAAGGGAAGCGGGAGGGAAGTACTCATACAAACACGTAAACTTTCCTCGAAGGACCTTCATGTGGCCTTTGCCAAAGTTGTGCTCAGAGAAGCATGGAAAAATGCCAAAACTTGGGCATGATCCCTTCATCTTGTGGCGCACGAAGCGCGCATGGTTTGGCGGCGTCCGGACGTACGGCCACAGTTACCAATTGTGGACGTATACTCAGTCGAGACTATTTGACAAGCAAAAGAGACTTTGCGGCTGGGTCCAGCTACCGCAAGATGAAGATTCACTTAAGTTAGCTTTCCCAAGGTGGATTATATAAGCGCGCCTGTCGCTGTGAAAGATACATTCAGGACTCCGTTTCCAGAATGCAATCAGTTACTTGAGTTGGTGGCAATTTGCAGACGCAAGTTCCTAGACAGCAATTATGAACAGAAGTGGGTGCAATGGGAAGACTTTTATGGTGCTTCTATGAGTGGAATTGATTGAGGGGGTTGCTGATAAACGAGGCTGTGGGCATGTGCAAAAGGAGCTTTGGAAAGAGCAGGACCTGGAAGACGCTCTTCTGATACTTGGCTATATATAGCCAGTGACTTTCATTCAGCAAGAACCAAGAGAGTATTGAGAGGTTCAATTTTCAGAGTGTTTGTAAGTTGACATAGGTACTAGAGTTGGTGAAAGGAAGAGACGGTGCCCCACACCCTCTGTCTAAACACCCCTGAAGATGTCCAAAGGTACTCGACACAAGATTACCACAGCATATCACCGACCGACAAAATACCAAAAAGAGCAAAAGAAACATACAACACCGGGGATTCGCTGGTCGTCACCGACCCAACTACTAATCCAGCGCTTCGCGGCTTAACTAAGGGAGAGCAGACGGGATCCCGTGTTCTCCACGAGCTATGGTCGTATGTGACAGCCGAAGCACAAACACGCGTCATGACCGGAGACATTGGGGGGAGGGAGGTGTGATAGCTGTATGTAGCTTGTAGCCTAGGCTGGCTGAACTGGGTGCTTCCACGCTTGATATGCTATCCAAGCCTGGTACGAACTCACTGCGAGCGAGGCTATTCCCAAGAGTACAGCAAGGATGACTCCGATCAGTGTGGCCATCATTGCATGCCTCGCACCACTATTTCTCTGCATAGACTGCTGGAGCCGGCCGCGAGGTCGGGGGGTTTGAAGTTCGTTGTATAAGTCTGCTAGCCTGTCGGCTAAGTAGACATATGGAACGCTTTCTTCTCCCACGCGTCTGACTGAACTGATTTCGAAGCTGAGAATGTCTGGATCGAAAAAGCACTTGAATATAAGTGAGCGGAGAAGTTTCTTCGATCTTGGATCCGAAAGCGGAAACAGAGTTCCTTGTAGAGAGTCCAATACTTCGAGGACTAGCTGGCGTGGTAATACTCCTCTGCATGCTGTAAGCAACCTGAGAGTTCTTGTTTGCATGGACCTCACCTCTTGAGTGAAGAAGACGGACTGGAACAACCTCCAACATCTCGCGTCACTCTCAGCTGTTCTTTCGGAAAAGAGGTGTAATGATAAACCTCGAGGTAGTTGTTTTTTTTCTGTCAAAATGCAGGTGGTTTCGGATATCTGACGTCGCTCTAACAGTGATACCTAGTCTTTTCTTCAGGCTGACAGCCTTGAGCTCCTTCTTGACGTCCGCAAGTAGCTCGCTGTTATCGTAGCTAAGTACATTGTGATTGCCAAGTGGAAATGAGTCCTGGATGTATTTGCTGAAAGGTACGTCGTCTTTCCAATGAATTCGATAAGTCCCTTTCTCGAGTCTGTCAGAAGAATGATGCAGGGCTGATGGATCTATCATTAGAAGTATCTTTACGCCAAGTGCCACCGCATCGACTTGTCTCCTTTGGTCAACTGTCTGTGAGCTTGTACTTGGACGAGTCAGTCGACACAACTCTGAAAGAGTTGCATCTGGATTTGACTTCAAGACGGAGACTACCTCGAACAGATCCTCGTGTGTTTCTATGCGTCTTGTATTTGCGGAAGTTGCGTCCATGTAAGTTGAGACAATTGCTTTGTAGTACGCAAAATATCGCTGAAGCTGAGGAATGCGACCAGCGATACAGCGTTGATGGATACAGGTATGAGGCTGTCGTTCATTGCAGGACTGAGACAGATCCCAAAGACCATAAGGCCATCGCTACATCAAGATATGCATCCTGGCTGAGGTCGCTACTGATTCTCGATGCCATCGTACAAGAAAAGATATTTATAGTGAAAAGTATTGACATCAGCAGTAGACCTCAAGTCGAAACGTCAAAGCGCGAGGCCTCGACATTGTTACGACTTGAAAGCCTCATGTGTCGAGAGCCTGATTGCAGTCGAGGCTTAGAAATCAGCCTCGAGTTGGTTATTGCGCGGTAATTGGTCTGATTTGCGATGCTCATGCAGCTACTCATGCCATTGTTGATGCTTAGCTACCAGCCTCAGAGCTAAGCCTCAAGCACACTTGTCACGTCTTACATATGCGGATGTCCTCGACAGCATTGAATTTAAGTTGGTCAATCGAACCTTGCATCATTTTTTAAGACATTCAGTTGTACAGAATAAACTTATGCCGAAATGACGACTGTTGAAAGATGGCAGGGGCGCCTGCCGTCCCGCCTCAGAGGCGGCGAGGGAAGTTCAACCCAGGTAGCTACCCAAGATAGCCCAGATGTCGAATGCCCGGAAGGCCTCAGGCACAAGTTCTCAAACTGGAGAGCTTCTGTTCCTTTTAGCTCACCTCCAAGCATCATATCGCAACCTGCACAACAGATAGATCCCAAGACACCTCAATATGAAGAGTCTGATTCTGGTATCGGCATCACCACGCCGTCATCTCAATATCACCACAACGAGCCTCCTGGTTTAGGACTGCCTGGAACTGAGCTTAGGCATTTCGACAGGCCGGTCTCTGACCGACTGAAAGCGCGATTCTTCGGCATCAAAGTCCTATACACCCAACCACTACTGGACTACATGCTCAAAAGGAAGAAGGATCCAGGAGATATTTCTATGAAGCTGAAATACCTGGGACTCAGCTCACTAGGCGCCCAAGTATATCGTCATTCAGTGCGAAAGAAAGACCGCCAAGCGAGTGAGGAAATTCTTCGCGCAAGGCCATGTTGAAGAAGAGCTTTTGCCTGACTTTCGGGTATTTGTGCTGGAAAAGGCGCTCTTGCGACGAACAGATGACGATGCGGTAGAGGTTATGACAGACTCCGCGCCAGAAAGAACATGGTGCGGAACGCCGATTAGACTGAGACGAGGCAGTGCGTCTGTCGTAGCAACGTTCGGTGGTATCATTGTGGTTGAAACCACTCACAAGCGTCTAGTTGGCTTGACGGCTGCCCATTCTCTGAAGAAATTGCACAGTCCACTATCTGATCAGCTTTCAACGCATGACAGAGAAATCCCGTTCTCTTCCTCCTCATCGGACGCGTCCGAGAGCGAAAGCGACTCTGATTGCGAGTCCATAATCACGACTGGAAGCTCAGTGCAGCATCCCGAGCATCTGGATGGCAAGGGACTGGATACCACTGCATCTCAAAACACCTTGGAAATCGGCACCATCCTTTGCAATACATTCAATACCCCGACGACACAAAACTATGACTGGGCTATTATCGATTTGAGCCTACAAACGACATTACCCAATAGATTAGTCCTAGATGGACAGTCTGATTCATTAGATTTTAAGGAGGAAAGCGACCTTGAACCCATCATTTTTCCAGTTGGGAATCCTTGTATATCCGTGTCTAGGCAAGTCATGGTACTGACGCAAGGTGCCAAGTCGATTGGGCAGATGTCTCTTGACACTTCCTCTGTGCTGATATCCCCTGGATCATGGTTCGTTGAGGTCTATGATCTTGCCATGGAGCATGGCTCTTGTAAGTGAATTTGATTACTCTTCTACAGCAAAGTGACTAATGGGCTCCCAGCGTTGAGTCCCGGTGACTCCGGATCGTGGGTAATCGATGCGAAGACCTCCGTATTATATGGCCATATTGTTTCGACCGATGCCTTTGGAGAGGCCCAAGTTATGCCTATTCGTTCGACTCTCGACAGTATCAAGGTGCATATGAATGCCACTCGAGTATTCCTGCCCAACAGTGATGAGATCCAACTGTTGCAGGAGGAGTCGAGGAGTCGGGCACTACCCAACTCTGAAGCTTCACCAGTCACTGAAGCGTGCGAAAAGCAGGAAGGTACAGAGACAACTCAGCCAGAAGATATGAAGGGAGGCCAAACTGTGTCATCCCCACCTTCGAAGGAAGTCTCTGATGAGTCTTTGTCTAAGCGTGCAGTATCTCAACAAGATGTTGTTGCGCAGAGTCTCGAGATCGCTCGTGAAATTCTTGTCGGGGCTTCGTATCTTTCCATCAGAGATATCCTTGAATCTGCACTGGAAGAGATATGGACCAAGTTACAGGATCAGCCCGACTCGTATATTTTGAAGAAAGATGAGTTTGCTGTCTTCAACCTTTGCCAGCACCGCTTCGCCGGCGATCAAATGGCAATTGCTGCTCGAAAGAGATTTTGGAAAGCAGCAGCAGTTCTAGACTCTTCGGGGTCTACCGAGACTGAAAGCGGCGATCTCGCTCAGATTGACGCTATCCGGGAGTTAGTTCAGGCTTCGTACCGCCGCATTGGTAAATATGGCCCCGGTTTCTCCAATGTGGCTACTAAACTGTACAAACTTGAAATGACTCTCAGGCGGTTGCGGGATGAAGTTGCCGAGGAACAAGAAGAGTTGCCTGTACACATCCAACAATCCTACACAAATCATCTTCACTCACTAGTCGAGGATTGGGATTTTGCCATGAAGCGAGTCAACTCTTTACGCGATACTTGTCATGATGAGGAGATGATTCTTGCAGGAGAGGGGGCATCCAAGAACGGTGGACCGGAGCCCATAGAGCCTGTCATGGCTGGCAAACGGATGGCTATTGAGCTCCTATTGGATTCAATCCATTTACAAAAGCCTCAAGTTTAAAATCAAAACCAGTCTGACCTCCTCGAAAAGATCAAGGATAAGGTCGACCACACTGCTGCTCACCTCTTCGCCGACTGGAATGCGGAATCCTTCTCTGGAGGGAATGATGACTTATGGCGACATTTCCAGGAACTGCTAGAGAAAGAAGGATTTTCTTCCCAAGTCCTAAGCAAGAAGAAAGTTAGTTATGTAATGTTTGAAGGCCGTTGATCAATGCTTACGTGGAATAGGATGTCCTCATGGCGTATATCAGCGACCTTGGATACATTGCCGATACTACAACTAGCACAGTCTCTCATGCTCACAAAGCACTCGACAAACCCCTGGACTATGTCCCTCACGATGAAAAGAAGCCAGATGTGGAGAACAAGTTCGATACAGGTATGCGAATTGATCTCATTACAACAGAAGACATCATTGCTTCAGATAATGATGATTCAGCCATCCAACAGATCGAACGTAGGCTTTCGCCAGACGAACCATACGCTCAACAACAGACCCTGTCATCACCAGGTCGGTCAACGAAAACCTCTCACCTAGCTAAGAAGACATTACCCAACTATGCCTCGTCTCTGTCCACATACAGGCGCAATAATGACACACGCGGGGCTGTTCAATCCTCTGGACTTGTGAGCCCGGATCAGTACGGTACAGCAATAGCTGATGATGCCCAATCGACGAAGATATCACGTAAACTTGTCAGTGTCGAGGTTCTGCGACAAGCAGGCGTGCGATACGAAGCAAGACCAGATTATGTGGCCATACTTGGCGTTTTGTCCGGGGAAGAAGTGACAAAGCTCGTTCGCGAGAGTGAAACGACGATAACCTCCCGTCCTCCCCCTCCATATCCTAAAGACAGAACTCCCTCCAGGCAGAGACGCCATGTGTCTCCATATCGCGATGACGGGGAGGTATCCTTCATACCTCTGTTCGAAGTTTAACACAAGGGCAACGCAGCCGTTCGAACACATCGCAGGGGTGCTATCAAGACTCGTGATAGAGATGCAGCCTGGCATCCCCCGCGCCGGGGGGCCGAAAAGAAGCAAGAAATGCCCGGGAGCAGACAAGAGAGTTCGATGGAAGGTATTGCGGAAGTTATTAGCTTCAACCTCCCAAAGCCTCAAGGCGAGATAGACCTCAACACAGCGTAAGGGCCTATGATAAGAGGGTGGCCGAGGTGGTGTCGTTGGGATTGGCAGCGCTGCAGTAAGCTTGCTCAGCGTGTTATCTGAGGCTGCGTCAACTTTTTAGACACGAGATAAGTGTTCCTTATGATTGGAAGTTTGGATTTCAGGTGGCTTTGTGCAGACCGTGGAAATTATATCTAAGAATATGAATTTTTGGCGTCGAAGGTAAAGAGACAGGAAACTCGAGCCTAGGTTACATGGATCTCAGGCTGGTTTTACACAAATGCAGCTAAGCGCGTACACTCTCTCGTTGTGATCTTTTACAGCATCAGCCTAGATAACTTTAGGAGAGTCTAGAATGGACAGGCCCTAAAGTTTGACGAGTTTATTTCTTCTGATCCTGAACGCTTGTTGTCGCTTCCCGCCGTCCCTGGCTTTCCAGTGCTTCATACGCGGCAGACTCTCTTTGCCCACTTCTATCGTATTCCAGCCTTCATGTAGGACTCGTCGTCGGCTCTTGGATTGCCATCCATCTCGTATATATCCGCTCTTTGCAGCTCTTCATGCGCAGGGTACGTATCTTACAACCTCAGTTAGCATCCTAACAGCACAACAATCGGGACTTCACTTACCAGATTTTTGCTTCCTCCTGATCAAGAAGTAGGTGGTTCCCAGCCCTGTCAGCACCGCTACAGCTATAGCACCAACGACAGCGCCGCCGATGACCGCACCAGAGGGTGAGCCCGGATTCGAACCATTCCCTCTATCTGGTCTTGAACTCCCAGATGCAGAATCTGTGTAAGATGCAGAAGGTTGTATCACACCCGTGGTCTTCTCACACTTCTTCCCCGTCTCCTCTTCAAAGACCCTGACGAAGCTTCTTTCCCGAGTGGCATTCGCCTGCCACAGCGTAAACGTTCCAGCATCGTGATCGACCATGAGATACGCCGCCGTGAGGAAATATCTGCCGAGAATGGGTGGTTCGTCTTCGACGTCTGTCATGAGAATGTCGCGTTTCGATGTATCGGTTGTTCGTGAGCCGTTCGAAGCGATGTCGACGGTGGGAATCATGTATTGGTTGTTCGGGGCGCGGATCTCGAGACCGGAGTCGAGATGGAATGTTAGGTCTGCCAGGAATCTATGATTTTCAGTGAGTGTGAGCATAAACGGGACTGATTCGACGTACTGCTTATCCAGGCCTGTCTGAAGGGCGTTCCAGTGCAGTCCACTAGACGAGTAGTTCGTCTTCAAACCACTGATGGACTCGAAATTCCGCACGTACGGCGTCGGCGCTTCGAGAAGCAAATGATTCGCCGGATCTATACAGCACTGTAGCGTCGTTCCCTTCGGAAAGATGCTGACATTCGTTCCACCGAGATAATTGATCTGGATGTCAGTCAAAGTCACCTTCATACCAGTCCAACACCCACTCGAGCCATCAAAATCGCCATACACAAGCGGCACAGTGTGATTTTTCCCAGTGACTTTCTTCTCATCATAACCACCCAGAACCAAAGATCCATCTAGAGGTTCCTCGATCCACCTGCGTCCCCAGAATACAGACCATACTCGCGAGCCAATCTTTCCAGCTTCACGTAGAGCATTGAGATATGTTGAGTTTCTGCCCAGACCAAGGGGGCTCAGAGTGCTGTATGTGTCGTCCCACTTACTCGTTGGCATGCCAAAGGGAAAGTCTTCGAGATCGGCTGAACCTTGGAGGTTGAGAGTGTCGATTGCACCGTTTGCGCTTTTGACGAGGTTCCGAACACCATATTGCCCGCCTTTGAAGAATGTCTCGTCCGGTGCACCGCCTGCTTTGACGATATCCCTCGCTCCTGTGAAACTTGTAGATTTCTCCTCGTTGAATATTCCTCCTCTCCGGACTCTGCATGATTCGTCGTTTGGAATACCTGAGTCTTTGCAGAATGGGTCGGCGTACATCCATGTATTGTTGAGGTCGCTGTGCCTGTTAGTCATGGATAGTGGTGACTGAAGTGGAGACGTGCGCCCAAGGTAGAAGAACGAGGTTTTGAGGTGGTGTTCCAATTTTAGCTGCGATGCCTTTCATGAATGAGTCGGCGACACCTGGAAGGACTTGAACATCTTGAAGCGGGAGAATGAAAAATTCTGCGTCGCAAGATGATGCGAGTGCGTCTCTCAGGAAGACAAGCGTCAACAAGAATCGATACATTTCGAATTATGGTATTACGAGAGAAAAGAAAAGAAAAGAAAAGAAAAGAAAAGAAAAAGCAAACAACGACTCAGTAAATCATGTTCATGAATGCGAGCAGAAAGCGCATATTGTTATTTGTCGTCCACGAGGACTCAGAGGCTCGTGCCCAAGGTCCAACCACTTACACAAGCCAAGTCTACTCAGAGAACACCATCATCAGCCCCCCAGTTTGCCATCCCTACTCGGGACTCGGACAAGGCGAAAGAGAACGCTTAGTTATACTATGTATAGCATCAAAGCCAGGATTTCCACAAACGGAAATAGTCTCGTTCTAGCCTCCGGGACCATCAGCCCCATCAAGTAACCTTGATGTGGGTGTCGAAAGAAAACTCCGCACAAGTTCATCCTAAATTTATAAATTTATCCTAAACTTGTACTCAGTTTATCACTAGTCTACCTAAGTCCTTTTATTATTTAGTTAGCATTAAGATCCTGAGTCTTTTTGTCATCTCTACCTTACAGGGATTAGGATAGGCTAGATTGGCTGTAACTGAATCCGTTAGCTGCAGCAAAGAAGCCATCTCAGCACATCCTGCACCTTTTTTGTTCTTGTTTTTTATCTTCTTTGTCTCAGCACACCACGTTTCGTCGCCGTGCTTCGAGACGCCAGGCCCCTTTAAGCGTCGTGCTCATCGCCGCCTTTCTCACAACGCTCTTTCTATGGCATCAATTATCACACCAAGGCAGCGTGGCCTTTGTAAAGAGCTCTTTTGACTGGTCGACCGTGGGGCTCGTCCATCCGCCGGCGGATATCAAGCCTCTACTCTGTACCTGTCGGTCACCCAAAGCGCTTGCCGAGAATCCAAGCTGAGAAGCGTAAATTTGTAAAAACAGGTGAGAATGAGAAGAGGAGAGATGCGGTGCGGTGCGGTGCGGTGCGGAGGGAGTTTAGGAGAGGCTGGGAGGCGTATAGGTTGAAGGCTTGGGGGAGGGATGAGTTGATGCCGCTGACGGGCCGGGCCAAGGATCCGTTCGGCGGGTGGGCTGCTACCTTGGTTGATGCGCTGGATACCCTTTGGATAACGAATCTGAAGGCGGAATTCGATGAAGCTGCGAGTGCGGCTGCGGCTGCGGCTGCGGCTGCGGCGATAGATTGGGGGAAAACAGACGAAAAAGCAGTGAATCTCCTCGAAACGACAATTCGGCATCTCGGCGATCTTCTCAGCTCATATGAACTAAGTCGCGAGCCAGCATTATTGACAAAAAGCCACTGAACTCGGAGAAATGCTGTACATCGCCTTGGATACGCCAAATCGACTACCTGGGTTCTGGCTCAATTTCGACGATGCCCTCAAGGGCAAACAAGTCGGTGGTATTCACGACCCTTCAGCTTCACCGAGTTCGTTGGTCATGGAGTTTACAAAGCTCTCGCAACGAATCAACGATCCCAAATTCTACGACGCGACAGATCGTGTGTCAAGGTTTTTGCTCAGGATTCAGAACAGCACCCTATCACCGGGGATGTGGCCCATGTGTCTTGATTTCCAGAACGAAGCTGTGCACGATAGCACGTTTTCACTTGGTGCGCTGGCTGATTCTCTTTATAAGTATTTACCAAAGATGCATGCCCTACTTGGCGGTCTGGATGAGAACTACGAAACCATGTATCGCACCGCTGCGGCCCGTTATCATGAGGCATTTGCTCTACAGACCTATGCTGCCGAACCAAGAGGACGTGCTGTTTTTAGGTGATGCTAGGGTCAAGGGGAAGATCGAGCCGAGCACAGAGTCTCGACATCCTGCCTGTCTCGCACGAGGAATGTTTGCACTGCCCGAAAACTCTTGAGCATCGAGGAACACGCTGATATCGGCGAAAGACTCGCACGAGGCTGTGCATGGGCATACAGCGCTTTTCCGGCCGGTATAATGCCCGAGATCTTCGACCTAGTGGCCTGTCCAACCCTCTCGCCCTGCGGATGGAACGAAACGCTCTGGAAGCCGCAAAACAACCAGAATCTCCCTCCTGGATTCCGTCACGCGCGCGATGCGCGATGTATCCTCCGGCCTGAAGCCATCGAGAGTGTGTTCATCATGTATCGCCTCATGGCCGATGCGAAATGGCAGGACATGGCGTGGGATATGTTCCGGGCGATTGTGAAATATACGAGCACCGAGTTTGCGAATGCGGCTGTTGATGATGTTAGGAATACTGAGACGTCCAAGACTGGTTCTATGGAGAGTTTTTGGTTCTCGGAGACGTTGAAGTATTTCTACTCGATCTTCTCGGAGCCGGATCTGATCAGCTTGGATGAGTTTGTGCTGAATACGGAGGCGCATCCTTTTAGAAGGCTTTTGAGTCGGGCTCAAGCAATGGCGGGATCAGGATGAAGGGTTTCATCTTGCTAGTCGAGTTGAAGCTTTGACGGTGGAATACAACGAGTTGGCGCTGGGTGTACCAGCCCTCAGGGGGGCAAGAAAACACCGAACCTTTTTCATACAAGGTGTCAAAATAAACTCAGCAAACAGTCTCCCAAGCTTAGCCTATAGGAATTTACCCAAGTATTTTTATCACCTAGGGTTAAGGTCTTGAGTTTTCT
>VYWZ01000625.1:0-11413 GCA_008711595.1 Fusarium xyrophilum | reverse complement strand
CCTTCGCGCACTCAAAGAGATGGCGTAATTCTGGCTGGTCTCCATGAAAGCCATGACTCAGCCAATTGAGATGTTCTCTTTGATGCACGAATTGGCCGGCAACGGAGGATGTGGCGATCACGTGTCGACGTGAGTCTGGGGAATGGTTGGGCAATATCAAATTGATAGTTTCCAGATTCAAACCAGGTACAATATGATAGTTTTCTATTTCATCACTCAATCTAAGTGTTCAGACTCGTCATGTCTATTGTCAACCCAAACCGGCTGTTGTTCAATAAGCATCAAGCTCTGAACTAAAGTGCCATTCAATCCTGAAACCGATGAGATAAATAGAATCCCAATAGAGCGGTACGTACTGTTGAGTCCGCTGGACGTGGTCCGTGCGGGCGCTGTGCCTGTTACTGGCCGACAGGCCTCCAGTGGTTGGCAGCCTCGTTTCCCCAGTAAAGGATAAGGCTGCCAAAACATCGTGACATGTAATTCCATCCGTGCTTTTTGCTTTGTTGGAGCTTCTTTGCTTTATTCCTTTCTTCCCAAACCCATCGCGACTGGGCTCACCCAACGCAAACAACCAATCGCACACGTATCTTGCTTCTTTCTATCAGGTCAGAAGATAATTGCGCACTCTGTATACTACCAACTTCTTTTCTCTCAGTCGTTCCCTTGTCAGCTTTGTCGCGACTATAACCTTCCCCACCCGAACTCCTTGTCGTCAAAAGTCAGTCTTTCTTCATCTGCGCCGCAGCCTTGATGGCAACAAATGCTGCTCCCTCCGCTATTTTCGGAACCATCAGCTCATTTTTTCTCTTCCAGACCTTGACATCCATAATATCCGACATCGCAACGTTGTCACGATTATCCAATGAGATAATCATCGCTTTCGGTTACGACTTCATTATCGCGCGTTATGCCTCCGGGTAAACGAAAGAGAAGTGATCGCCATTCCGTTGAAGGCGGCCGATCTTCTCCTCATCGGCCCGGCGATACCGCACTTGGACAACACGACCGCGACGAAAACATGGCTCGTGGTCGTGGCAGAGGGCCTAGAGGTCCCGGCCGACGCGATTCATCTCAAGGTCAAAACCGAGGACCCCCAAATCATCAACAGAACCCTTCATCAACGCAACGACGACCCAGCTCTTCTCATACACCACAGCCACCGGCACCTCCTCCTCCTTCTGCGCCAGTGATCAAGAGACCTGCTTATGCACCATCGCCGTTCTTGCGACCGCCCTCTCCGGTCCGTTCTAACCATCGCTATAATAATCTTACGGACGAGAAGATTAGCGCTTGGGCTGAGAGTGGTCGGGATGCAATCATCCAGCATGGAAAGCAGTCGCGGGAAGATGTTGACATCACGGAGCTGTCGAGCTTGTTCCAAGAGTTCGTGCACGCAGTTGTCGAAGCTCGATTACCGCCAGCCGATGCAGGTGCCTGCGTCAAGGAAATTCTTGGTGACGAAACGACGGAGATTATTAAGGATTCATACGCGTTCGCTCCCCACACCCTATTTCTTGACTCCTTGTCCATAGTCATGGATAATGAGCCCGCCATTTACAGGCCGACTCTTCGTGAATTCGTCCTGTCATCTGGCGTGTCGTCCAACCTAATGCGACAAGTGCTCGAAGCTGAAGTTTTGCAGCGAATAGGACTCATTAGAGATAACTTTGTCAAACTAGGTATCAAGCAAGCAACAAACCTTTTATACCGACAAGCCAACTATAACCTGCTCCGCGAGGAGACGGAAGGATATTCTAAGCTCATAACGGAACTTTTCACAACTAGCAGTGTGACTCCCCCTCCTCCCGAAATGGCAGAACAGACCTTTGAACGAATCAAGGCTCTTATCGGTACCTTCGATCTTGACGTCGGCAGGGTATTGGACGTAACCCTCGATGTTGCAGCTGCTGTTCTTATCAAGCAGTTTAAATTCTTCGTCAAATTTCTCCGAGTTAGCTCCTGGTGGCCTCGATCTCATCTCAAATTCAGTGCTGCAGTCTATGTTGGTGGTTTACCCTTGTGGGCAACCCCGGACTACCCGCAGTGGACAACGACGGAAGACGATGAGAAGCTTTTGGAGGAAAAAAAGCGAGTTCGAGATATTGCTTTCTGGGATCGAGCTCGGGAAGTTCACATGGAGGCTTTCTTTGAGCTTGGTGGTCGACAAGTCGCCGATTCCGACTCGCAACAACTTACAATCACCAACGGTGTCGAAGGCGATGATGCTGCTGCTGATGTTGAAAGGCAATGGGTGCAGGAAACCAAAACCCTCCCGCCCCCTGGCAATAGAACGGCCGCACAACTACTCGGCTTCAAGTTGCGTTTCTACAACTCCAATGCTCGCGACCAGACAGACGTACTTCCCGCCAATCTTTTATACTTGGCCGCTCTTCTTGTCAAGATTGGGTTTATTTCCTTGACCGACCTATACCCACATCTTTCGCCAGCTGATGAAGACATGGAAACAGTGAAAGAAAAGGAGATGAAGAGGATCGAGGAGGAGGAACGATCTTCTCGCGGTGGTTCGATGAACGCTCTTCTCATGGCTGGTGTCCTGCCCCAAGGCGACGACGATAACCCCAATAGCTCGAATATGCCTAGACGCGAACTTCCCAAGAAGGTTGAAGCAGAAACGAAGGAGGCTACCACAGAAGCTGCAGACAACAAGCCAAAACTGCCAGAACCGTTGGAACAAAAGGTGGCATTGCTCACCCAATTATTGGCCATCGGAGTTATCCCCGAATCACTATTCATTCTTGGTCGCTTCCCATGGATCCCAGAGGTCTTCCCCGAGGTCCTCGAAAGGATTCATCGCATCCTTCATCATTGCGTTAACAAGGTCTTCCGTGACAGCCGACCTGTCGTTGTCGGCGAGACTGGATGCCCAACCAAATTTGTTCCGGATTTCGATCAGTCCGGACTTCCCAAAGGCAGTGTTCGATTGAGCAGATTAACAACTCGCAAGTCTTTGAGGTGGCCATTCCCTGATAAAGTCGACACCAACGAATCGCAGAATTATCGATACTACTGGGACGAATGGGCCGACAACATCCCTGTTTGTCAGTCCGTGGATGATATCTTCACTCTCTGCGGGACACTTCTCAACATTTCCGGTGTCAATATTGGCAAGGATGAGGCTCTGCTGACCAAGTTGGCCAGAATCGGAGCAAAGAGTCTCGCTGAGGACAAGTCAGAGCACAATCTTACCCGATGGCACGATCTACTTCGACGACTGCTGATGCCAGCCTTGAGTCATACCAAGGCTAATGCTTCGGCTGTCAACGCTATTTGGGAGCTATTAAGGCATTACCCCATGACCACTCGCTACTCCATGTACGCCGAATGGTTTGAGGGACAGATTTCTCGGTTGCCCGCTATGAAGGCAGCTTTTGCAAAGGCCACGTCGGAAACCAGGGGCACCATGAAGCGAGTTTCTCTCACGAACTTGAGCGAAATGGCTAAGCAACTCGCCAAAACTAGTTACTCATCTCCTGGTATCGTTTTCAGGGTTGCTTTCGAGCAATTGGAGTCCTATCCAAACCTGATTGACGCTTTTGTGGAGTGCGCCAAGTACTTTACAGACCTCTCCTACGATGTGCTTGTATGGTCCTTGATGAGCTCTCTTGGCAAATCAAGGAGTCGTACTCAAGCCGAACATGCTCTTACTACCAGCAAATGGTTACAGGCCTTGTCAAGATTCTCTGGCAGAGTCTTTCGACGATACACAGTTCTTAACGCCACACCAGTCCTACAATATGTTAATCATCAGCTCATTCAGGGCAACTCCACCGACCTTATCATTCTCAAGGAGCTCATCACCTCGATGGGTGGTATTGTCGACTCGGTTGATTTCACTGACCTTCAGATTTTATCCATGGCTGGCGGTGAAAACCTGCGACGACACACTCTAATTCGCGGCCAGGACAAGCGATTCGAGAACATCAAGAGTTCGAAACGTCTCATCCAAGCTTTGACGGAGTCCAAACTTGCCGCGCAGTTACTCATTAACCTGGCACAGTACCGACAAGCAGCTCTCTTTCAGGTGCCGGAAGACGAAGCCCACATCAAATATCTATCCTCGATGATTGACGATTCGCATCGTATCTTGGTTCAATACCTCGACTTACTCTGGAGTAACATGGACCCATCGACCTTCGACGACCTTGTTCCCTCGATTCCTGAACTCATCCATTCGTACGGCCTCGACCCTAGTCTGGCTTTTCTGATCGGCAGGGCCAGCCTTTCTCATCGCATGCATCCGTGGAAGCCAAAGAAGGTCGACGAGGCGAAGGAAAAGGCTCTGGTCACGCAATCTACAGACAAAGAAGGCGATGTTTCAATGTCTGATACGCCTGCTGCATCCGGCGGCAACGAAACACCCAGCCAAGAAGCAGTACAGGCTGAAGAACAGGCTGGTGCCCAAACCCCACCAGCGCCGAACACAGCAACTAATTCAAAACCATCACAGAAGTCGGAAGATTCCTCTCTTATCAAGACAACATTACAGCCGATTGTGGATGCCATCCAAAATACTGTCCGTCCTGAGATCTGGCAGAAGATTACTCCAGAGCTCTATGCGAACTTTTGGGCTCTTCAGCTAGGTGACCTCTATTGTCCAGACAAAATCTACAGACAGGAGAGAGATCGCCTCAGAGCTGAAGAGATCGCCATCTCACGAGATCGAAGCGACATGTCCAGGCGTGGACAAGAGCGCAAAGTGGAAAAACGAAAGGAGCTTATGCAGCTCCAGATCGGGCTTTCAGAAGAAAACAGCGAACATCTGATGCGCCAGGCGAAATGGAAAATTTACCTAAACAAGCAGTTCCAATCGTCTTTCCCAGAACCTCGAGCCAAGCCAGATACTATATCCGATATTCTACTCGAGCAATGCCTCATCCCTCGCATGCTTTTCTCCAAGGCTGATGCTGAGTATACATACAAGTTCATCAAGGCGCTGCATGAAGGTAATGCTCCGGGCTTCCAACTGATGTCACTCTACGACCGTCTGTTCAACGCCAACCGCCTTCGGGCCCTTATTTTTACATCTTCAGTCATGGAGGCTGAGTATCTTGGTCGCTCCTTGAAGCTTATCCTCGAGGATCTATCGCGTTGGCACAAGAACGCAACGGTTCCCAATAATGAAAAGGACAAGTCAGGAGATCAGCCAAGAATGGGTGTGTATGAGAAGGAGGCCAAGGGAACACCCGATCAGCCCCGCCTTGGGTTCGCTCTGACTTTTGACGACAATGACAAGCCACTGACCTTTGTTGAACACGAACAATTCCGTGACTTGCTCTTCCGCTGGCACAAGAACCTCAATAGCGCTCTGCGTTCTTGTTTAGAGGGTACGGAATGGATGCATATTCGAAATGCCATCACAGTTCTGAAGGCGGTCCTCGATTTCTTCCCGGCTATCGACTTTATGGCTACCAAATTTTCAAGCCTTCTCCAGACTATCACCAAGCAAGAGAGTGCTGCCAAACCTTCTCCTGATAGCGAGGTTGGCGGACGTGTCGATCTTTCAGTCGCTGCTCAGGGTGCCATGTCAGAACTCCAGAGGAGAAAATCTAAATGGGTTATGGTTCAGGCTTTCCGCCCTGGTGGTGTAAGTGCTACGATATTGGATTTCCGGACGTTACTGACCCTCAATAGGCTGGCGCTGCTCAGAACGAAGCAGACAAGACGACCAATTTGCGTGCAACTGCGCCGGAATTCAAGCCTGGTCCCAACAAGTACGTAGATATCTCTGACAAGGATGTATCAAGTCTAACAGAACCAGGCAATCAAGGGGGAAGCAAACGACTGCTGAGGAAGAAGACGGAGAGGTCAAGGATGGCAAAGACCCCAAGAACTCCGCGACAGATCCGACGAAATCCACAGGCCCGGCGAAGGACTTGCTGCCAGCCAAGCCAGGATCATCTCGGGATTCAAAACGCGACCATACACCATCTGGTCCCCGCAACTCCAATAACAGTTCTGGAGCTGGCGCTGGTGCGAAGCACGACTCTCGGCCTAACACGCTTCCGGAACGGCCACCTCATACCCTGCCTAGTCGACCTGATGTGCCTATTCCTGCGCACTACACTCCCGAAAGATTTAACCAATCCCGCGGACATGAGCGTCGTGATGGTAAAGAGCCCAGAGACGCCCGCTCTAGGGAATCTCGTGAGCCTAGGGAACCTCGCGATGCTCGAGATCAACGTGAGCCTAGAGAACCTCGCGAGTCCCGGGATCAGCGCGATTCTCGAAATTTTGATCCTGCTCGTCCTGATCGTTCGCGCGACTTCTCTGAGCGACGAACGCAAGATCATGGCCGGGAATCATCTCGACCTGACGGATCAAGTCGCCGTGGCGAACATGAGCGAGACCGAACTAGAGATTCTAGGAGCAGTAGAGGTCACGACCATGGTCGCTTAAATGAAACACCTACCCCAGCCCCTACTGCTCCCGCTGCAGCTGTCGAGGCACCTGAGCCACATATCAACCCCGAGCGAGCTGCGCTGTTTGCTCAAGACAACGAACGGGCTCGTGCACCAGACTCTGACCGGTCTAGTAGAGGTCGTAAGAACGCTGCAGTGGAGCCAATGGATACAATTAATCCAGAGAGGGCAGCCCTGATGGGTAACAGAGACAACACACCTTCACGCGCCCCTCGGAACGAGCCACGAGATCACAACGCTCGCGTTCCATCTCCCCGACGAGGAGGTCGGTATGGGCATGAGAGTGGTCAGCCTGAAAGTGGACGTGAAGATCGACATGATCGCAACTATCCTTTGGAACACCGGCCTTCTTCTGGAAGAGATCCCCGGGAGCGATCGCCATACCGCGGCGATAGACCAATGGACCGTGAGGCTGAGCGCAGTTCTGGGCCAAAGGGTCGCGAAGCTCCTAGTTTTCATGGAACTCCTTCTCGAGTTCCCGAGCCTGAGCACAAGCCACCTCATCAAGATGATTCTTACGGACGTCTCAACTCGACACAGAATGTCACTGAGGTCCCTTACGGACCAAGCGGGCCAAGAGCCCGTGGACGAGGCTCAAATAGAGGTCATGGTGTACCTCAAGGGCTGCCAGGTCGACTTGATGGCAGGTTTGCTGGTGCGGAAGGCGAACGCCCTCCTACTCCAGATCGACCACCACCTACTGGCCCGGCGGCGTCAGGCAGAGGAAAACGTGGGTTCGATCAGATCAACGACCCTGTGACGCCTTCAGGCACGCCCAGCGGCCCTCAAAACCGGATTAGAAACGCAGGCCCCAGCCAGGGTCTGCCTTCTCCTGCATCCAGTAATGCTACACCTTCAGGGGTCCATCCAGAGCGTCTAGCACAAATCGGTGCTCAAGTTGGTGCAGTTCCTCCCCCTCCTCCTGGACCGCCACCAGCTCATCCTCATGGCCATAACCATGGTCACAATCGCCAGTCAATGCCTGGAACCAACACTCCCGACCGAGGTCCTGGCCCTGGACAACGACAAACACCTGGCAGCTACGCAGGATCACCAGCTGGTGAGCCTAATGTGCCTACCGGTCCAGCCTCCTCGAACGAGCGTGTTCGCAACGGTGGTGGGCGGAGGCAGCTCGCAGGCATTAACAGTACCCTGCAACAAGCCCAAGCCAATATGCCGGATGGAAGCCGGAGCAACAGCGGAAGAAGGCGCCATTCACGCCAAACCCTTGGCGGTTCTGATGCTCAGGTCTTGACTGGAGGTTCCCCCACCGCTACACCGGCTCAAGAACGGCAAGATGCTATCAGGAACGAATCGTCAAGCCGGGCGCCTGCCAATGGAGAGGAGAGTTCAGGTCGTAGTGAGCATGACCGAAGTCGCCGAGGTGACCGTGAGAGTCGGTCCAGCCGCCCTTCGCGTCGAGGAAGTCGTGAACGAGAGCGAGATCGCAGTCCAGGCCGAGAACGCGAGGGCAAGGAACATCGCGAATATCGGGACCGTCGATCAGGAGCTGGTGAGGGTGGCAGAGAAGAGAGGGAATCTAGAAGATCTAACAGAGATCAAAGCGGTGCCCCACGAGAGCCTATGGGCCCTCCTCCAACAGGTGGTAGAGACCTTATTCAAGGTCGTGAAGGACGACACAGAGGTGATGGTCAAAGCGGCCGAAGTGGTGAAGATTGGGGAGGCAGCGGTAGAGGAGGCGGTCGTGGAGGACAGCGTGATGGAGGGCTGCGACCGGAAGATCGCCGCGATGGACGAGAGGATCGTGGACGCAAGAGAAGAAGCGAAGAAGGAGTCGGAAACTTATCGAGTGAACGTGAGAAGAGGCTCCGACGATAGAAGACATAAATTGAATGAAGCAAGGAAGTCGGCATGTTTTGAGTATGAGAGAACGAAAAGAGACAGAAGAGAATTAGAGGCAAGGAAAGGGGAGAGAGAATACGAGTTTGATCATGGATATACAATAACGATACGACCCGCAGAAGAGGACTTCGGACACGACCAAGCAAGCAGTCTGATCAGGAACGAACGGATGGACAACAGACGAGTCGCATTTCCAGGGCGTTTATCAGGACTTTTGTCACATTATGCTCCTTTTCGACCTTTGCATTATCAATCAGTACACATCTCCTTTACCTACTACTACTACTACTACTACTACAATTATTGCTGCTTTTACACACATGCACACATGCACACATGCTCCTCGGAGACTTGACTTGGTCTCAACAACATGATCATATTGAATCAGTCGGTTTCAGCAATGCCTCGAAACAAAAGAGTTGCGTCAGACTCTTGTGTCTATTAGAATTGGCTTTGGGGGGGGGGGGGTTCAGGTGCTTTAGTTGCAAGGCGTTCAGGAAGTGCATTATACCCTTTGGGCAACGAATTTGCCTGCCCGTTTCTGTGACACAAATTAGAGTAAAAAGACTTTGGGGTCAGGTTTCTAGAGAGGCCTTGTAAAGTTATTGTAGGATTCTTGCATTAGGGGGGATGAGACGGTTCAGGCAGTTAAGCCTATCGCATAGTATCAGACTATAAGGTATTCAGGTTTACACACTCTTCTTGTTACTCAGTGTCGTGCACTTTGCTGTAGATGACATGTTAGTTAGTTGAAGATATAACTCTCGTTCGAATGTCATCGCTCAGCACCTACAATTCTATGACTATGAGATTCAGTCACTTGCTTGTCCTACAATCATCGTATTGTCTGACAACTTCAACTTCTATCTCAATCTGGCCTTGACAGTGAAGACAGAGAGTAATAGCTCATAGTTCTCACCTCGTTTAGTTAATTCTTCAATACCGGGTGCCCAACGTGTGTAATCTCACATGCATATCAGATCATTCGTTCACTCAACCACAACCATGAGAGCAATTTCATCTCGAGGACGTTACTCCATCAACGTCCCAACTTCACAATCACATTGTCTCGATCTCAGTCCCAACTTCATAGCCAACCACGCACAGAACACCACATTCACATCTCAAAGTGTGTCAGAAACGCGCACCGGGTTCGGAACAGTCAGCGATTGATTGACAGGAATCGAGACAGGGTGGAAACAGACCGAAAGCGTGTGCGTGTGCTCTGCTTAATGTACTGTACTTTTGTTTCGTTATACAGCCTCTGCCTTGAATTCTGGTGTTTCTGTCCCTGACGTTCTTTTCTCTTTGACTCAGTCAACTCGCCCTGGTGAAACGCATCCGGACGCCACAGTATCCACGTCAGATGCAGGGGCATGATGAGGAATTGATCTACGGGGGGTAAAAATTGGACAATCCTCCTTTGAATATGCATCTTTTCTTTCATGATTCATCTGACATGAATTTTATTTGCTGTTGAGTGATATTTGTTCAGCCACGCTGACGACTGTAATTTAGAGAGCTAGCTAGGGTACACAATGCTGTGGGGTATCGATTCCATGAGTGAGAGGTGAGACGTCAGAGTCTCAGATGAGAGAGCTTGACAATAACCAACGACCGGGCTTTGGGGTGTCCAGTGTATCAAGACATGAGGCCTTAGTCCTAGGCGAGGGCTTGAGCACAACCAACGATCGGCCTGGGCTTATGCCTGCTTCTTTGTATATGACTTGTTCCATCGAAGGATGGCATCAATGAACTTCTTGCCGGGAAAGTCAATGATAACGATTCCAGTTCGGGTAGTGTCTTCGTTATCTTCAAAATCCTTAATCCACTGGCCAGTCATGTCGTTCATACCAGTGACAGTTCGGTTCATGGGCCCAGCCGCAGCCTCGATGGGCAAGACACCAACAGAGGCTGAAATGTGTGCCAGATAGAGGACTTTGTTATCGAGAGGTGCTGTTGCAGCGAGTTCGAGGGCATCACGGATCGCAGTCCACTTCTCCGACAGATGGTAGATATCAGGAATGATCCATATATCTTCCAAGATCATTTGGTGGCCTTCCCACTTCAGACCATACGGTCCCCCTCGCCAAGCTGGGAAGTTTTGAAGAACAAAGATCTTGGAGCGAAGACTACCAAGAGTCGGCAGGGGTTCAGAAGCGCTGTAGTTGTACAGTCGGTCCCCGAGTGGGTATTTGTTGAAGGCGGCTTCGAATGACAGGGTGTTGTTGTCTCCAATGCCGTTACCTTCCTGCTTGAGGCGCATGATGATCGTCTCAGAAGGGTTCCTGTCCAGGAAGTCGTTCATATAGCCAACCACATCTCCAAAGCTGAAGCCCGTGTAGCCATTGGCATGGTAAATATGCAACTCGTCATCACGCACACGAGCGCGGATGTCGAAGTAGCGAATACCTGCTTCCAGCTGGGTAGTCAGGTTCCAATTCTGACACTGCAGAACCTCGCTTCCTATCTCGTAAGTCATTGTGTCGTGTGTACCCGGTATACTCAGGCTCGAGAGGAATACATCGTCGGGAATGTCGGCCATCCAGGTCGGGTTGTGAGCCAAGTTAGCATCGAAGCTGTAAGCACTTGAATAACCACGGTAGCAATTCCCATACACCATACAAGGTGCGACGGAGAGGAGGAGGTATATGATGCACATGATGAAGAATGCACCGCCTCCGAGTATCATGGGAAGACGTCGGGTCCGATTCGCAGGAGTCGAGAGACTCCGAAAGCCTGATATCGCGACCATATCGACAGGCTGAGTACGGTCGAAGCCGGAGGCGCCGGAAGGTACCTTTCGGTCAACTAGTCACATCGGCAGATAAAATGAAGATACTATAGAGAGCTCCAGGCTCATTTATGCAGTCGTGGGTACTAGAACAGCGTTGTGAGGCTCAGTGTGCATATATCGATGTTTGTTGTGATTGTTGATATTGTATTGACAAGGCTGATGATGCGTATGATCGTATCTCCAGGATTCAGAGACGCATCCGACTTAGGCGATGATATAGAGCTAGGGAGCTTGGGCCACCCTGCGGTGCCACCTGCGACAGCTGAAGACCGTGAGTGGTCAGCTCTGAAGCGCTAACGTAAGTGACCCACTT